>PVJS01062017.1:0-10845 GCA_004027185.1 Glis glis | reverse complement strand
CAAAAAAAAAAAAAAAAAAGAAAATATAACTAAATATGGCAGGAAACATAAATCATCTCTTGGTTATAATATTGAATGTCAAGAGTCTAAACTCCCCATTTAAAAGTCATAGACTGGCAATGTGGATTAAAGAACATAATCCAACTATATGCTGCTTGCAAGAAACTCATTTTACAGGCAAAGGTATTCATAGAATAAAGGGGAAAGGATGAAAAAAGATATTCCATGGAAATAGACAAGCAGGAGTAGCAAATCTCATATCCAACAAAGCAGTCTTTAAGCCAAAACTTATTGGAAGAGACAGAAAGGGTCACTTCTTGGACTAATAAAAGGAAAAATCCAACAAGAAAACATAACAATAGAAAAAATGTACGCCCCAAATGTGGGCACATCCACTTTTATAAAACAAACTCTATGGGACATTAAGTCTCAGACCCCAAAATAATCATATTGGGAGACTTCAACACACCTCTCATACTAGATCAATCTTCCACACAGAAGATGAGTAAAGACTCTTCAGACCTAAAGAACACTATAAAATAATTGGACCTAATAGACATATGCAGAATATCCCAACCAACAACAGCTTAATACACTTTCTTCTTAGCTGCTCATGGAACCTTTAACAAAATAGACCATATTCTGGGCCACAAAGCAAATATCAGCAAATTCAAAAAAATATAATATAATTTATCACATATTTTCAGATCATAATGGAATGAAAGAATACTACAACAATAAGAATATTAAAAGAAATGACATAAAATATGGATTTAATGATATATATATACATATATATATATGTATATATATATATGTATATATATATGTATTGTTGTACTGGGAATGGAACCCAGAAGCATTCTACCTCTGAGCTACACCCCCAGACTGATTTTATTTCTTATTTGGAAACAGGGTCTCATTAGGTTGTTGAGAGTCTCACTAAATTGCTGAGGCTGTCCTCGAACCTGTGATCCTTCTGTCTCAGCCTCCCAAGTACTAGGATTCCAAGTATATGCCATCATGCCTGGCTTAATGATACACTTTTGAATGAGGACTGGATCATGGAGGAAATAAAGGGAGAAATAAAAGAGAGGCTAGAATTAAGTGGAAATAGGGACATAACATACCAAAATCTATGGGACAGTTTATGGAGGTTTTATGAGGAAAATTTATAGCACTGTGTTCCCACAGAAGGAAAACAGAAAGTCACCAATAAGCAACCTAATGACACACCTCAAGAATCTTGAAAAACAGGAACAGAAAAAACCCCAAAGCCAGTAGAATACAGGAAATAATTAAAATCAGAGCAGAAATCAATGAAATAGAGAAAAAATAAGCAGAAAAGATCAACAAAACCAAAATCTGGTTCTTTGAAAAGATTAATAATATTGATAAACTGTTAGCCAACTTAATCAAAAGAAAGAATCAACACAAATTATTAAAATCAGAAATGAAAAAGGAGACATCACACCACAGACAGTAGGAAAATCCAGAGGATCATCAGAAACTCTTGTGAAAATTTACACTCTAATAAACTAGAAAACATAGAATGAATTGACATTCAGACCAATATCCTTGATGAATATAGATGCAAAAATTCTAAATAAAATATTAGCAATACACATTCAAAACCATATCAAGAAACAATTTTCTTGATTAATTGTACACCATGACCTAGTTGGTTTCATTCCAGGGATGCAAGGCTCATTCAACATATGAAAGTCAATATATATCATTCACCACATAAATGAAACTAAGGAAAAAAAATTATATGATCATCTCAATAGATGCTGAAAAATCATTTGACAAAATCCAACACCTATGTTAAAAACCCTGCAGAAAATAAAAGTAGAAGGAACTTGCCCCAATATCATAAAGGCAATATACAATAAACCAAAGCCAACATTATATTGAATGAGGATAAACTATGGGAATTCCCTTTAAAATCAGAAACAAGACAAGGATGCCCATTATCACCACTCCTCTTCAATATAGTACTTGAGACTCTAGCCACAGTGATAAGGCAAGAGAAGTAAATCAAAGGAATACAAATAGGAAAAGAAGAACTGAAATTATCTCTATTTGCAGATATGATCTCCATGTTTTAAAATCAATTGGCACTCTTTGTTATGTCATACATTGTGTTTCTAAATGCTTTTATTCATCACATTATTGTTTATGAACTACTTTCATTTCTTGGCCACACTGAAAATACTTTCTCATATATTTTAGCTTTCCATGCATGTTAGATTTACTGTGGTCCTTGAAGGGCTTACAAATTGCTCTTTGGAGTTTATGTAATTGATTCATGAGGGCTGTAATCTCAGCAGTGGATAAATCCATTGTAAGAGATTTATCTGGTGGTGGCCTTGGCTTGTAGGTTGTGGTTGGTGAAGGTGGGTCCCTGGGGCTGTGCAGCCTTGGGGATTATATATGGTTCCTCCTCTCCTCATTCTCTCTTGTTTATGGTTCCATGAAGTGAGAGCAAAGCCTTGTGCTCTCCTTCTCTCCACTTCTAGCTGCCATGCACTCAAATCCATGGTCACTGACCTCACATGGACTGACCTGGAAACCACGAGCAATAAATCTTCCTTCATCTAAGTTGTATGGTCAGTTCATTAGACTATAGCTGTGAGAATGTTAAGACAGAAATTAGTACTAAAGGAGTTATATCACAGCTATATCTAAGTCTGATCATGTATTTTGTGAATCTTGGGAACTGTTTTGTGAGAGGAAATTGGAAAGGCCAGAATGTGGCTAGAAAGACAGATAGTAGAGAATGTAGATAGAAAGACGGACAGTGGACAATGTGGCTAGAAAGCAGATGGTAGACTGTACTCAGGAGATTTTGGAGGGCAAAGTGGACTCCATAGGAAAATAGAGTAGAGGCCACACATATTATATTCTGGCAAATAACTTATTGGCATTCTGACCATTTCCTGAAATTTTGTGTAAGGCTGAAAATGGGCTGATTAAATTGACAGAGGAAGTCTCAAAACAACAAAATATCCAAACTGCATTATGGATATTGATGTCCACATTCAGCAAATTGTACACTGAATTTTGGGAGCAGAAAATAAAGCAGAGAGACTTTATAGATTTGCAGTATGGCTGGAAAGGCATGTGTAAAGCTGGGGCCCAGAAAGATGATGTTGTGGAAGAAAGTAAGATGACTGAAAGGAAGGAGGAAGCGGTGGTCATGATGGGGGTCAGACC
This sequence comes from Glis glis, assembly GCA_004027185.1. Classification (NCBI taxonomy): domain Eukaryota; kingdom Metazoa; phylum Chordata; class Mammalia; order Rodentia; family Gliridae; genus Glis; species Glis glis. The sequence continues at coordinate 7,626 of PVJS01062017.1, read as the reverse complement.
AGCAATGGCCATGATGGAGTCGGCAGATTGAGTTGGGGTTAATGGAAGCCCAGATGGAGTTGGGCCCAGCAGCAGGCAGGATGGAGTGGGCCTTGTGGCTCTGATTGAAAAGGATGTGACTACCTTTGCTACTGGTGGTCGATCTTGCGGTTCCCTTCATGCTGGCTTTGTTGGAAAAATGGGGGCATGGAAGTTTGTGCCCATATTTCAAAGGAAGGCCTGGGATGTCAGGCAGCATGTGGCATGGTTGGAATCCCTGCTAGCAGGCCCAAATGGAGCAATCTGTGAAACTGTGATGGTAAAGCTAAGATTGCAAGAAAATACCCCCAACATACTAGAAATACCAGAAATGTGGAACAACCATAAGGAAAAGCTGCAGGCTGTGAGCCATGGAGCCAGGCAGGAAGTGCAAGTATTCCTCCCATTGCAATCAACCAGGCCACAGGGGCTGGGCTGCCAAGGACCTCTGGAGATTGCTTCTAACCACCATGTGCACTGAATGCCAAAAGTGGAATCACAGGATTAAATGTTTGCCCTGCTGGATTTCCATACTGTTTTGTTCCCATCCTTCTTCCTATGGTTCTATTCTTCCCCCTTTAGAATGCAAATATTTACTTTTTGCCATTGTACATTGGATGCATGTAAATTGCTTTTTTATTTTGATTTTTATTTTCTTTTACAGGGGCTCACGAGAGTTCACCTTGAGTCTCAGAGGAGACTTTGAACTTTGGGATTTTTGAGAGACGCTGAAGTGCTAGAAATGGACTAAATGCATTTTGCATTCTGAAATGGGCATGAGCTCTTCAAGGGCCAGGGGTGGAATGCTATAGTTAGATATAGAATGGCTCCTTGATGAGCTCATAAGTTGGTGTTTGGAGTGGATGTAATTGAGTCATGAGGTTTGTTATCCCAGCAGTGGATAAATTCATTGTAAGGGATTATCTGGGTGGGAGCCTGGGATGGTAGGCTGTGGTTGGAGATGGTGGGTCCCTGGGGTTGCAGCCTTGGGGATTATATGTGGTTCCTCCTCCTCTCACTCTCTCTTGCTTCTGGCCTCCATGATGTGAGAGTAAAGCCTTGTGCTCTCCCTCTCTCCGCTTCCTGCTGCCATACCCTGAGATCTGCGTCTCTGGCCTCACATGGACTGAACCCCAAATCATGAGCAAGTAAATCTTCCTTCCTCTAAGTTAAATGGTTAGTTATTTAGATTATAGCTGTGAGAATGCTAAGACAATACATATTGCTTCCAGAAGGAAATGTTTCAAATGGAAAGTATGAATAGGAAAAACAAAGGTTTTATTTACATAAGTGGGGGGACAGTTAAGAGAAGGCTGTGATAAAGGAGTTATGCTCCAGAGAAAGGGTCTGAAGGGGACTCCTTTCAGAAAGTGTAAAGTGAAAAGATTTCTATATGTGTAGTCTTATATCTACCTTGGACACATCCTTTCTCATATATGTGTATTCGGGGCGGCCCCTTGTCCTTTTTTTCTGCCACAGTTTCCTTGTCAAGTGTTCCTTGTGGGAAACTTTCCAATTTATGCCTTAAATGAAACCCTCAGGGCTCGGGGTGTGGGTGTCTAAAGTGGCAATGTAAATTATATCATAGTTGCCAGAGACTAACTGTGGATGAGTTATACATGCAGTAAGTTTAGCCTCTTATATAACTGTGGTTCTCTAACTATAGCTGGGTGGGGAATCCCGTTCCTTTCAGGCAAGTTTGTTTAATTTCCCCTCCAGGCCTATCTCAATTTTGCCCTGACCTGCTCATTTCTATCTAGCTCCCTACATAAGTAGTCCAACCATCTCAATATACTTTGCTTCTTATTCCTTTATCACCCAAGGATCTCAGGGTTCAGTATTGTGAGATTATGTTTTCTATCTACATTTTCATGGATGCCACCTGTGGTCTAATGTCTCCTAAATAAATACAAAAAAATCATAAAATGTGTACATTGAATTATACATGCAGTTATAAAGGATTTATTTGCATGAACTTGAATGAAGTAAAAAGAAAAAAGTTTAACTTTCCATTAGAAAATTATAAACTAAAATTTCTCCTAGTGGCAATTTCTAGTTTAGTGATTGGTGTTTGGCTTAAAAACCTAATATAGCTAACTGCCTATGCTATTATATTTTCAATATGCCAATGGTGAAAATTTGAAGTAATTTAATACCAATTATATTAAATTACCAATCCTGATATTAAAATATGTCATTTAGAATCCAAATTATTATCTTAACTAGTTACAAAATCATAGTTAATTGTCATATTCTGAATAAAACAATGAAAGTGCAATTATCATTTTGAACAGTTTTTACAAATGTATCCACTTTCAGAACTGATTATTTATTCCTTTCTTATAATTTGCAATATTAGATTTAAAGCTAACCAGTGCTTCTAAATTAAAAAATGTTATCATAGGATAATAGTTGAAAAATAGGAAATGCATAGACTGTTTTATTTTATTTTATTTCTCTTCACATGTAATAATACTAAGTATATTAACTAATAACCTGTGAAGTGAAAACTGAAAATTCGATATTCTCATTTTCTTTGAATTGGAAATGTTTATATTTTCCCATAAATGAATCTTACATCATTTTTATAGCTAATTATTTTTAAATTTGTAGCATCGATGGGAAAATCATTTCATTTGGAATATGGACTATTATCAAAATTAGTTATGAAATGATATAACATAGTAAATCATGTGTATTCTGAAGGTTTCTGTATATTTAAATAGAGATAGAGTGGAGAATGACAGAATAGATACAAAAGTCTATAATTGTATTGTAGTGTTTTTTTTTTAAAACAATAGCTAACATGTTCTGCATACTATATGCCAGAAATGATTCTCAGTGCTTTTATATCAACTGTTCTGTAACACTTAGCACTCTTCAAATCGACTCTGCCTTGGGAACCTGAGTTTCTTGGACAATACATTTGTTATATCTGGCTTTCAGTTGGATTCAGTCAATAAGAAGGTGTGAAGGCTTGGCAGGATAGAAAAGAGGGAAGAAGGTAAAGACACAGCATTTATTCCAACAGCTCCATTTCAAACAAGTCTGCTTTGGACTTGTTGGGTCTACTAATTCACAGATCCTCGCAAGATTGACTAGTCTAAGCAACTCTCTTTGATGTCTTAGTAACTGCCGGTTCCCCTAGTCCCTTCAACTTTGGAATGACAACATACCTGCTAATTATACCACAGAGCATTCAGGGAGGCATTTTTATAACAAACGGATTTCCTCCAAAGACTGTTCTTAGACTTCTTTCTTCCCTCCAAAGGTTTCTATCCATCTCTAACATCTTTTTACATATTCTAAAGTCCTCTGCTATCTTCTCCAGAGTCCAAAAGGTAGCTTTTTTATCTAAAAATAAAAAAAAGAATGCAAATGCTGTCCCAGCAGGTGGAGTTTTTCAGTGATGAGAAGGCAAGTGGAGAACAGAGAAAAGTGGGAGTTTCCTTTTGGCAAGAGAGACTCAGATGCAATGAAGAGAAGGCAAAAATCTATGAAATTTCTGTCTTTTGTCCTAAAGCACCCCTTTGCTTTACAAGCTTACCTCATACAAGCTTTCCGAAGATAGAGGTTTGAGAAGAATTAAGTCTCTGTTACCTTCAAAGTTGGCATTGAATAAACCCATTTTCTTTTTTTGCTGCTAATTTGACCCTGAGTGTTTATGGAACATGATGAGTGGTAGACACCAGCCTCTTGCCCCTCTTGGTAAAATTACTAGTCCTGGGGAACTCAAGTAACTCTTGTGAGTTTCCTTGTCTGTCTCTTACTTTCAAATATATCTATTATATAAACTTTCTATTATTCTGACTTGATTATATAAACTTGTTTTTCCTGATTAATACAGCCACTTAAAAATAAGAATTTAACTTTTCCTAATAATCATTTTCTGGAAACAAAAACCCATTTCTATTTTGCAGATGAATGTTGAGGCAGATAGAGACTAAGTCACCCAGCTACAATATGGGGGAACTGAGATTTGAATCAGTCTTGCATTAAATGTGAAGATTTAATCAACAATTACACATATACAACACTTTCTCTCTCTCTCTCTCTCTCACACACACACACACACACTCGACCCAAAATTACATCATGTCAGTGATATAGAATAATTTAATAACACTATACAAATAAAATATTAGTACTAGCTTCCTTGCATTGATTTATCTAATCTCTAATAATATCATATAGGGAAGATTTCAAAATGAGGATATGGACTTAGGAGTGACCTACTTTGTGAAGGGCACATATACGGATATGGTTTTCTAGTGTTATTTATAATAAACTTACATGAACCATGATACATGGCATGATTGCATAACTCCTTTGTTGATCACAGCAGATACAAGTGAAAAGAATTAGAAAGTCTAAGGGAGTAAGGGTGGGGGTGACTCACTTGAAGTTTATGCAGCTGCAAGACTCTGCTCTAGAGTACTTTGGAGCAGCACAGGGTCCTTCCTCCTCTGAGAACATGGACTCCTGCTTATGGCAATCGGCAGGCATATACATTTTTTTCAAGAGCCTAGGTTTCCTCTGAATTTATTAATAATTAAACATGATATGACTAATTTTAAAAGAATAAATCCTCTTAAATACTGCACAATTAAAAGTTGAACTCTATACTGAATTATATACAAAATGACACAAAAATATCAATCCTCTTCAGCAATTATAATTAAACTTAACTCACAATTTCAATGTATGATTTCTCTGCTTGATTTTGATTAGAAATCCAAATAAAATCCTTGCTTCCTGGGTAGCCCTGACTTTCCATGGTGACTAGCCCCCTCACCATGGCTCTGGGAGGGGACAAGAATCTCCCTAATTTCTCAAATGATATAACTTACTGTGAGATTTACTGAGAGTTCCATTAAAATGACATGGCATTATAATGCAGATGATGATGTATATTTCTGTTTAAGCCTCTGTAATACCTACTGTTCAGCTTCTTCACTTTTGTTCATGATTATATAATTTTTGCCTATATATACACAACCCCAGAAAGTAAATTATGTATTTTCTTATGCCAGGGTAAGATTGAGTCCTGGATATAGGTCTAAAACATGATTTACCAAATGCTTATTCTATGTTCTCTCCCTAGGTAACATAAACCATGTCCAAATAAGATTATTTCAAAATACGTTATCTCTAGTCTAGACATTCAGAATCCTTTCAAAGAGTTTCAGGTTTGTGTACACAATTTTTACCTGAAGATTTCATTTGATGCTCTTAATTTGTCTCAAATTGAAATGCACAAATACAATATCACAGTCTTCTAATCCTTAAAATTGTCCTCTATAGGGTAACAGGAAAAGAAAGCTTTCCAAGACCAAATGATTTTAGAAGGGTTTTCAGCCACAAGAAATCAGAGCAGTGAGGTAGTAAAATAATGAACTTGCTTTAAAAAACAACAACAACAACAAAAAAAAACAGCACCATTATCCTTCTTATTTCCCAAATCAATAATGAGAGGCATTATTCAAACTGTCACCAAATCCTAACAAGGATCTGTATAACTTTTTGTTCTTTTTTTGGTAAGGGGGATTGAACTCAGGGGCATTCTACCTGTGAACTACACCCTCACCCTTTCTCTCTCTTTTTTTTAAACAGGATTGCTCTAGATTACTGAAAGTGTTGTTAAATTACTGAGGCTGTCCTCAAACCTGTTATCCTCCTGTCTCAGCCCCCCCCCCAAGTACTAGGATTACAGGAATACACCACCACACCAGAATTCTATGTAACTTTTGATTCCATCAAATGGTCTCCATTCCTTTTTGCTATTCTAAACAACCATCATCTATCAGACTAGTTTAATGTCCTGGCAACCAGTTTTATTTATTTTTCTCTGTACCCGCTTTAAATTTCAATCACCTATATAGTCAATTAATCTTCCAAAAATTTTTCATGTTATCCTAGCAAAAATGAATGAAAGGAAGTCAACTATTATTAAGAGGAGATCGGGTCCTGTGCAATCTAACCTCTTCTTCCTTTGCTTATCTAGCTCATGTCCTTATTCTTCAAGTACCCTCATTTTCTGTTTGATTAATAACTGCTCCATTCCCTGCACCTCAAACACCTTTGTTATTTTTTTCTGGTAGAAATCTCTCATATGATGTTAATTTAGTAACTCTTCTCCCTCACCATACATCAGGTCAATTATTATCATTATTTTCTCAAGTCATTTGATCTGATCTCTCTAACTAGGAAATATGCATCTCCAAAGATCTACATATCACATTTGTTTTTCTTTTTTGTGGAACTGAGGATTGAACCCATGGGCATTCTAACTCTCAGCTACACCCCTAGCCCCATTTTATTTTTTAAATTTGAAACAGGATCTCACTAAGTTGCTGAGGACTTCACTAAGTTGTGGAGGCTGTTTTTGAACCTAAAATCTTCCTGCCTCAGCCTCCCAAGTACTAGGATTACAGACATGCACCACCTCACCCAGCTACATTTCTAATTTTGTATTTATTTGAGTAATTTGATCTATCTTATCCAAGTAAATCCCATGTGAAATTGGTTTATGTCTTGTTCACAGAAGTCAGCTTTTAGCATACTCCAGACTCATTTGGTGTTTTACTATATATTTATTGTATAAATAAAATAATAATTGAATACCTAGAAACATAAAAATATTTTCTCCTTCCTGAAGTCATTCTTATCTCCTTATTGGTGTATAGTCTTATTCTATAATCCAAATGAATCTTTTACGTAAAAATGTGACATTTATCCATGTTACTGGGCTGGAATTTCAGTATCATTAATTGTAACAGCTATATAATATAACTTCATCAAGCTTATTAATATTATTATTTATATACTTCAAAAAATTTTGGTTCATAATATTTTTCAAAATGTCTCACAATCTTCTGATCAATTACTAAATTTTATTAGTTGTTCTTATTTATTATATTATTTTCAATAAATTATCCCATAATATTAATTCTATAAGAAATAAATTTACCTTTAATAAAATAAATCTTATTAACCAGCTAAATATCAGAAATCAATTTACTTATTTTAAGTAGACATTTCATTTATGTTTGACTAAAGAAAACATCACTTTGTATTTGTTATTTCTAACTAAAATATTAAAAATAAATTCTGGTCTCTAATTTTTATTGGTTGAACAAATCTATAAGCATTGGGAAAAAAATCTTTAGCCATAATTTAAATACCATGGAATTTTGGCTTTGTACTCTAGGACATTCATTTTTTTTCTTTTTCCTTGATCATAGAAGATAAAAAGATCGTATGCAATTTATCCTACTTTTAAACAAAATTATTACATGACATTTAAAAATAAAATGCATACAATTTGGTGGAAAGAGATGGAATACTTTCACATTCTTTCCAGGAAGCCAGAATAACCTTCATACTTATAGAGAAAGAGGATTACTGCCAGGTTTTGAAGTATAGTTAACATTTTACCTTTTAAAAATTTTACTGATATAGCTTTCAAAATAGTATCTGTGATAAAAAGGGGAGTACAATTTTTATGCAAAGCAATATATCCAAAACATGATATAAATCAGAACAATGTATTTTCTTTTTTTTTTTTTTTTGAACCCAGGGGTTCAATCCCCGGTTCAATCCGCACTA
>PVJS01062016.1:0-10845 GCA_004027185.1 Glis glis | reverse complement strand
AGAAGGGACTTAGAAGGGAAGAAGAAGAAATCTTTAGATGGACAAAGAAGGTGACCTAACTGAGGGAGTTGGGAGGGGAGTGGAGGGAAACACACTATAGCACATGATATACATACACAAACCTATAAGACTCAATCACTATCCGGAGCATGAAAGGGAGGGAAGGGGGAGGGAATAGGGTGGGATTGAAGGGAGGGCTAAATGTGCAATGTGTGCATGTATGATGTTCATACCCTGACATATATCAAAATGTATAATTACAATGCACCAATAAATGAACATAAAAAGTTAAAAAAAAAGAAAATCTTGTCTTTTTTTGTGGTATTGGCAATTGAACCCAGGGGCATTCTACATCCAAGCTACACCCCCAGCCCTATTTATTTATTTATTTATTTATTTATTTATTTGTTTTTTGCAGTACTGGGGATTGGCCTCAGAGGCATTCTACCTCCAAGCTACACCCCCAGCCCTATTTTTTTTATTTTTTATTTTGAAACAGGGTCTCACTAAGTTATGGAGGGCTTCACTAAGTAGCTGAGGCTAGCCACGAACCTGGATCCTCCAGTCTCAGCCTCCCAAGTATTGGTATTACAAGTGTGCGCCACCACGCCCGGCTCCTATTTTATTTTTTGAAACAGGATCTTGCCAGGTTGATGAGAGTCCGACTACTTTCTGAGGCTGTCCTCAAATCTGTGATCCTCCTGTTTTAGCCTCCTAAGTAATGGGATTATAGGCATGCACCACCACACTCAGCATTTTGTCTATTTTTTTTTTGTGGTACTGGGGATTGAACCCAGGGGCATTGTACCACTGAGCTACACCCCCAGCCCTATTTTTTTATTCTTTATTTTGAAACAGGGTCTCATTAAGTTGTGGAGGGCCTCACTAAGTAGCTGAAGCTGACCATGAACCCGGATCCTCCTGTCTCAGCCTCCCAAGTACTGGGATTACAAGCGTGCGCCACCATGCCCGGCTTCTATTTTTAAAGCCCATTCTTTTTTTTCTCTTATTTTTCTTTAACTCTGAAGATAACTAGATGGGAGAATAAATTTTATTTTTCTTAGTTCATGAATATTTCAAAGAAAACTGCAAAACATTATTACACTGTAGCTTGTGACTTTGCACAGAGCCAAGTATTGTATGTTCTTCAGGATGCATTGTGTAAATATTTAAATTCACCACCTACTTCTCTCTTTTGGTTCTCATCTCTTGACAGCAGGTACTTTTTTGTTAGACTTGAATTAGGTAACAAATATAACTCTAACTCTTAAGTCTTTGTTGCTATAAGTATTTTTTAATATTTGTAATAAAATATCTTATATAGTGCTTTTTAAGATTCCATTATCATCTTTGAATCTCAGCTCCATATACAGTAAGTGTTAAAACAGATTCCCAATTGAGAGGCAGAAAGTATTCATGACTTGTTTGAGGTCACACATGAGGTTAGTGACAGAGGACAGAATCACGGTCAGAATTCTTACTTTCTATAAAGGCTGGCAGCCTTGACTGAGTATATCAGGGGTAGGCCCTGAAGTTAGGTTCAGCTAAACCTTGTCTGTTGCTCAAAGTACAACTGTCCTCTCTCGTCTGCCTGCTTGTGAAAACAAGAGTCTTGTCTGTCTTGTCCCAGTTTTGGTCCCAGCAACTCACAAGGTACATGGAATGTAATAGTTGTTATATATTAGTGAATGTATAAATAATTGAATGGATTGAATAAATGAAGTACAGAAAGATGCTGAAAGGGTTTACTTTGAATAACAATGCGACATGCCACCTGTCTCCTTTTCCCATGCTTCTCTTATTATGTCTTGAAAAAATATTTGAAATTTGAAACAATGGAGTTAGACACTGACATTATTTATGGACTTTACCCATTGTCAGGCAAAAAGTATTTCATTAAAAACCCCTATTTCTTGATTTACTCTGCTACCTTACAAAATTAATCTCGATTTTCTGGGCCTTGCTATCCATCTAGGATTTAGCTGTAGTCTAAGAATGTGTTTTGATGTGGTTCTTTCTCTGCATTTAGGCCCTGCTTTAGAGGTCTGGGAATGTATCTTCATTACATTTTTCAGTCTAGCACATTGTGAGCCTTCAGAGTTAGATTCTTCCCCCGAACAAGCTACACCTGGGAAGACATTGGGGCACTTTTTGGTATTACTTTTTCTTTGTTAAGGCTCATGGGGAATCATTCAGTGGACATGTGTCATCATATTCAGATCCCTGCTCAGCCACAAGAAGTGCCATTGGCAATGACATCTCATTCATAAAAAGTCATGTTCCATCATGAAGTTTGTCTAGAGGCTTCTCTACTTCCAATCCCATGACTTTGGATTATTTTGGGGAGACAGAAATATTTTTTTGTTTTTGAGATTTTACTTGAATGATTAGCATGTACTTGAAAGAGGAAAAGCAGGCAAGGAGGTGGTCTGCTGGGCCCTTGAGACACCATGGAGGCAAGCGGACACTGGATTATTATTTCCATAATTTTTTTCTACCTCTATGAAAGTAGAAGATATTGTGATAAATAAGAGCTCTCAAGGAAGGGAGGACAATTATCCTCTTTCTCTCCTACCTCACCTTTCCACCCTATAAAAGTTTTGCAGACTTAAACCAAACTTGTTGGCTGGAAGCCTAAAAGGATTCCTCATCATATGGCAGGCTGTTGTAGCATTTTTATGATAGCTAGTGTTTCTTTTGGTCTGAAACCCAGGTATGTGGAATGTAGGTCAGGGGTTGAAAATTAATGCCTGCTTGTCATGTGAGAAGGAATAATTGGCATGCAGTGTAGTAAAGAATGCCTGCCAGCCTGACAGTGTTGGGTCGTTTTTGGCTATTAGTTTTGGCTGCTATTCCCAGAAAAAATAACGGGCAGGTTCATATTTCTTTGAATATATCTTTATCAACTTTGTCATCTTATGGTGCCTTGGACTCCCATGAGACGGTCGGCCTGGAAGTCTTTGCTTGTGCCATTTCTGTGCTGAGTACATGACCGTACACACCATGACAAATTAACATAGATGGAATAATGAGTCTCTCTTATCCTACAGACCAGACCTGCTGGGGAAAACATCTACATCCTTTGAGAGATTTGAGATTGAGTTCTATATACAGATTATTGTTTTGAACAAAGAATTTTATTTGTCACTTATAGTCATTCCTGGAGTATGCACAGATTACAGAAAAACTTCAGTCTTTAAATGGGTTGGGTTATTTTCCTTTATAAGGAGTGTTATAAGTAGTGTTTCAGATTTTAGTTCTAGCCCACTTCAAAATCTAAGTGGAATAAAAATATACTGCATATTTTCAAGGAAAAGCAATTGAAAACACACAGTTTTGATTTTACTATGTAGGCAAATAGAGGAACAATACAAATGAAGTAGTAGTATTTACTTTTCTCAAACGTGGGTACTTACAGTTTTGTCAGGAGCAGGTGAGTGGGCAGACAAATCAATGCCCCAGGCATTCAAAAATGGCTTTGAAAGCATTCAAGGACATTCAGCGTTGGAGGTCAATCTTTTTCTATTACGCCTACAACTAGTATAGTCAAACGCTGGACTCATCAGGAAAAGCACCTAAACAACTTTATCGTTTTCTCACTGTCCCTTTAACACATTCTATTGTGTAGTTTCCCCCCTGACTCTTGGATGAAATTCTGAGCAGATTTCAGAGCTTTTGAAGTTAATCTCTACTCTCTGGTAATTAATAGTCTTCCAGTTGCTGTAAAGTCTTAAAGAGTCCAGTTCAGTATAATAATTTAAACCTGTTTTCCTCTTTAAATTTTCTCCTGTTACAAAGCCTGGTGTGTGTGTGTGTGTGTGTGTGTGTGTGTGTGTGTGTGTGTGAGAGAGAGAGAGAGAGAGAGAGAGAGAGAGAGAGAGAGAAATGACATCTCCTCTTCCAATCCCTGGTGGGGTACTGGCTCTTTTAGCACTGGAGAGAGGTGGGGGAAGATAGTGAAGATGGCAGCACAGATCTTACTGATGTGATTTTTATTTAACATCATAGATATTCAAAGCTGGGTTTATCATGGGAATATTTTGGGGTGAGTCTTTGGGTCCTGAACTGTGTGACTATAATTCCTGTAAGAGAGGTAACGCCTCTAGAAGCTGGTTTAGTTGGCACTACTGCCCATTTCTGGACTTTACTCTTAGGTCACTTTGCCCTTCCAAGCAATCCCTTTGAGATACCTCTGGTTCATTCCCTACTGTGTGGCACACATCTGAGCTACAGAAAACCTGAACCCTGACTTTTTTTTTCTGCTTTGCTCCTTCAGATCACTCTAGCCCTTAAAGTTTCTTAAACTCTGGTGGATACTATTTAACCTCTCTAAGTGTCCCTTTAGCTTGACTTAAGGCAAAGATGTAGTCTTTCTCTTTTGGGGAAGCCATGCCTCCAATCTGTCTCAATTGGATGCTTCCTACCTAATTCTTCCAACTAAAGAGTCGTAATTGGTTGGAGATTATTAATGCTGGCTGAACTGGTTTTATAATCTTCGCAATTCAGCACAGTGCATTTTGCTATTATATAACATTCAGGCCTTTCGAGCCTTGGCCAAAGATGAAGTAGAAAGAATCTCACTTGTTATTCTGTTGAATGACCAATTTTACTTCAGTACATAAAGTCTTCTTGTCCTTTGCTGTATGCATATTAATAATAGTGCCCTAATCAGGCACAATTCAGGTTCTTTATGCTCATGAGTGGCACTATGAGAATAATGGAAAGAAAGAAAGAAATTGGTAAAAAAAATATGCTTTTCTCTGAGATGAATCTGACAGTGATTTATGACAGGGGGAAATGCAAATGACAAAGAAATGCTAAAAACACAACTGAGTGTGATCTAAAAAGTGGTGGTGGAAAGGGAAGTTTCTACTACAAGGTGGAAATGAGGAAGGCTTGGCACTTGTTTAGAGTGGCTCCTGAAATGGAGGGAAGGAACAGAAATTGTGTGCAACTAGATGTGGAACTTCCTGATCAGTCTATTATCAACCTGGAAAATATCTTTATTCAAGGGGAAATTTATTCTACAAATTAATCACTTGATTCTTTCTCCTGTTCTAGTACAATCTCATGCTGTATTCTACTACATTGATCTGTGATACACCCAGGTTACCTTCAGTGTTAGCCAGGTGAATCATTTATTCAGCAACTATTTATGAAGCACCTGCTAAGCACAAGGTTCTGTACCTGGTGTTGAAGATATAACATGTTATGGCAGAGCCTCCTCTCAATGGGATTTAAGGTGGGTAAGACATGGATCATATGAAGGGTTACATAATGTCACAGACCTGTGAGCATTAGAAGGCTATTTAGTGTGCTCTTGTTATTTCATAGACGAGAAAACGGAGACCTGGAGTGGTTATATGGTCTTAGAGTCACCGGATTGTGTAATGGCAGAACTAGAGCTAGAACTCAGTTCTCTTTATTTCTGTTCAGTGTCGCTTCTACTAAGGCATCTTATCTCTCTTAAAAATTCAACACCTGAGACAACATTATAGAGTTGTGGAACATTTATTCTTATAAGGCAATTATTTGCTGGGAGCCCATTCTCACTATCTCTTAATAGAAGATGTGGGCACCTTCTTAACTGAAAGTTTTGAAATTGGTCACTGTACAGGAATTTATGCCACAGAAACTAGCAAAAACTACAAATCAGGAATCTCTTTCCCTTCTAGAGACAGCTATTAAATATTTCCTAGTACACCACTGCTTCTAAGCAATAAATGCGATAACTTTGGACACCCTTTCATGAAACATGTGAATAGATTTTATGGAGAAATGTGATTCAGACAGGCAGAGAGGAAATGAGGGAGGATATTTGAGATTGGATTTATGGAGTGAATAGTGTTCTGGGACAGGAAATAGAATAGTTTGGCTGGGTGAGGGAAATGTAGGACAGGAGTTCCAATCATGTGACTGCAGTGGCCAGGATGAATAAGTAAAGGTATAAATTAGGGTGGCATTATTAATAGTAGGGATGTGTGGTATGATGGGATGTGTGGTAAAGTGGAAGGTAAGGCCTCCCTAAAGGTACAGAAGAAAAGGCTTGCTGTGTTCTAACCATAAGGAGCTAATAGGAGAAGTAAGCCTAGAAGGCAGTTAGAATCAAACAGGCCCTGAAGAAGGGCTATCATTCTTCTTCTCGAAATATCACTAGTTTCCTTGATACAATGCAGGCAACATTTAGCATCCTAATTAATTGTTTTCTTCCTTCTTTACCTTGCTTCCGTGTTCTCACTTGGAAATGCCTGTAAGTTATTGTTGTGTGTGTGTGTGTGTGTGTGTGTGTGTGTGTGTGTGTGCATACGTGCAGGCGCACACTGTAACAGTTATTCAATCAGCATTTTTCTTGTTAGTGCAGGTTATTTAGAATTTAGCTTATGATACCAGTCTCAATTTGATCATCTTATTTCAAGGGTAAGGAGACACCCCCCCAAATACAGATTTGGTTATATTTCCAAGGATGTTTATTCATATCTCTTAAATAATTTGAAAAAATGATTCCACTATCAAAAATAGAAAGTTAATATATTTTAGGGAAGGATCTAGAAACACATTATTTTATTGATTTTTTCCTTTTAGAATATCTTCAAATTAATTTAAATGAAGTTTTAAATATGTTACTTTTTACATTAATCTCTAAGAATAACTTGATAATTTATCTAAAGCCATTTTTTTCTAAAAAATCAGAATTGTCTTCTTCAGAAATATTGGTATTCCAACATATTAAATCCATGTGAATTTATAGTTTTTTAAAATCAATAAAATAAATGATTATGATGCTATTCGTTTGTAAGTCCTGTAATTCTTATCTGGGAAAGTCCTAAATTCTTAAAATTCCCTAGGTATAATTATACTTTAAAGAAGCCCCCCAATAAAATTGTTGAATATTTCTTTGCAGATGTTCTCCAAGCCCCTTGCATTAGTCAGCTTCTTGTTGCTGTGATAGAATATCAGAGAAATATCAATTTAAAGGAGGAAAGATTTATTTTGGCTAACAGTTTCAGACCCTGGTCAACTGGCTCCATTGCTCTGGGCCTATGGTGAGACAGAACATCATGGCAGAGAGGACATGGTAGAGCATCTCATGGTGTCAGGGAAGGAGATGGGGGAGAGGCAAGGGACAAAATGAACCCCTTAAAGGTATCTCCCCTCCTACACATGATCTACTTCCTCCAAGTAGGCCCTACCTCCTAATATTTCTGCCACCTCTGTACAGAGCCATCATCTGGAGACCAAGTCTTTAGTACATGACCTTTGGGGGGCATTTATGATCCAAACCATAACACCCCCTCATGGTAATGACATTTGTCATCATTGAGAAGGACCATATTGATGCTTGCTGCTAGCAGGACATGTGATCTCCAGTCTCAGAAAAGGATTTGACTGAAGTGTCCCTGGGATGATCTGGTCAGGAATGGGGAAGGCATGGGGTGGGGTGGGGACAGGTTTTGGCATTCAGACATTGGACAAGAAGTCTATAATTTTGAGCTCTTTAGCACAGATGGGCTAACTGCAGACCACATAAGAGGGGATTTCAGCTCCTGGTCTGCTTGTCCCTGCAAATCTGCCGGAGATATAAATGAGAGAAAAGTAGGTACTTCCTAAATAATTGCCAAAGAAGTCAGGACAGGAGAGGTCAGATGTTGTGGGTTTGCTCACAATTTTAGGTCCACCTTAGTATTGACTGTAGGCCTCAACACACAGCCCTAGGTTTCTCTCTGCATCTCCACTGCAGAGGGGGTCAGTAGCCAACATATTCCACACAGCAGGCCAGTAATATGCCATGCCAGTGAGCTAAGTTTTAGGTAAAGACTCTTAGTCTGGGGTCTGGTGATGTCTTAAATTTCCTTAGGGAGGAAAGATCAGGTCCAAGTAGGAGCAGCAACATGGATTCCTCTTCTCTCCCAGGCTTGGCGAAGTGGTTGGAGTGGCAACACAGGAGGACGCGCCTGGAGAAGTACTGCATGCTGGGATGGCCCGTCAGATTGAAAGATGCACCCGAAGGCCTGGAGTGTGACCTCAGGAGAAGGACCTAGGAGAAGGACCTCAGGAGAAAGACCCAGAGCACCAAGATGAGATTCGCGGGCTGAGTTGTATACCATACCCTTTGAGTCAAAGTTCCAGCTTTCTTTGGGGCTGCCAGTAACTCTATCTGAAAAAAATTTCAGCCTTTTGCTTCCCCTGTTCAGATTTCTTTCGTGTAATAATTTTACCACTTGAGTTTATCCTGTCTCAAGGCATGATTAGTTTTCGGCTCTTGTTCTGATTTGATTTCACCCTGGTGCCCTGAAGCATATACCATCAGTGTCCCTTTCTTTCCATCCTCTGATAATTCACTGGGCTCCCACTGACTTCCATCTCTCAGTATTTGCATCTCAGTCTGAGTCCTCTCTCCCCAGAACCATCTAAAATAGCTGTACCATGCCCATGACCCATGATTAGAAAACCAGAAATGGTAGGGAATTAGCCACCCCTGGGAGTAGCTATTAGCTCTGATCTTAGGAGCTGGGATATCAAAACCTGAGCTGTGCTGCATCATGAATGCAAGAACTCAAAGGTGTATGTCTTGTACTGGCTCTCAGAGTTTCCTCAGTGATATTAAGCTCGAGTAATCCATAATGATAGTTGCATTGATAAGCCACTCTTCTTTGTATTCCTTCCTTACTTCCCTACCATGATTTCTAGCATTCTTTGACTCTCAAATGCTATTGCTTCCAAATACTTGTGTCAGAATGTCCTCCCAGGAGAATGCAAATTAAAGGACACCTCTAACATTAGGGGGCTCTACCTCTACTCCCTCATCATTTCTGTGTAAAACCTCTTTTTCCAAATAACTTAGATTATATTTCTCTTAAAAGATAGGCTACCAGTCAGAGACAAAAAAAGGAAGTTATATGAATATACTAAGAATCTATACTCATGATAGTCAATGATTTTGAACCACAATACTAGAAACCAAAGTTTTTCGTCTATCAAATTGAAAGAAAGAATTCAGAGACTTGGGAGACTGAGACAGAAGGATTGCAAATTCCAGGCCAGCCTGGGCAACCTAGCAAGACTCTATCTCAAAATAAAAAAATAAAAAGGGTTGGAGATGTAACTCAGTGGTAGAGCACCCTGGGTTTAATCCCCAGTTCCATAGGTAGGAAGACGGAAAAGAAGGAGAAGAAAAAGGAAAAGGAGAAGAAAAGAATTCAGGGAAACCACAATAGAGGTAGCAAAGGGTACTAATACCTTTGTAGGACTGATAATAGCTAATCTCATAATGGGCAAAATCCAGATTCAAACTCAGATCTTACTCTTGTCAAAGTCCATTCTTTTAACTAGTCTACTAACTTACTCTGAAGTTTTCTTTGAAACAGATGGGAGGTATATTATCAATCCTACTGACTGATTCAGAAATGCAATTGACTAAATCATGATTCTATAATTGTATAACTATAGTTTTTCTTCTCAAAAATTTGAGTTGGATATGAATTATGGGATAAATTTTAATTTATCTTGATGTATTTTTTAATTACTGGAAGAGACTACTCATAACCAATCTCTAATAGTGTTTTTGGTATTATACATTAAGCAAGGCTAGAAAAATAGGTCAGTTTTTTTTTTTTTTTTGCGGTACTGGGGATTGAACCCAGGGGCGTTTTACCTCCAAGCTACACCCCCGGCCCTATTTTTTATACTTTAATTTGAAACCGGGTCTCACAAAGTTGCAGAGGGCCTCACTAAGTAGCTGAGGCTGGCCGCGAACCCGGATCCTCCGGTCTCTGCCTCCCTGTTCTCGGCCAACCTCAGCTACTTAGTGAGGCCCTCTGCAACTTTGTGAGACCCGGTTTCAAAATAAAGTATAAAAAATAGGGCCGGGGGTGTAGCTCGGAGGTAGAATGCCCCTGGGTTCAATCCCCGGTACCACAAAAAAAAAAAAGCTTTATTTATGGGGAGACCCTTTGCTATTAGTCTAAAAAGATTATAGCAGATCATTATCTCTAAATCACATTACAATTTGAGGCTCAAATTTGATGATCCTGGGAGCTGAAATTTTATGCTCCTTTTTGAGATTAAACTATGGGTTCAAGTAATTTGCAGAAAACTGATATTCTGATAGACTTGAAGAAAAAAAAAGGAAGAGAAAACAAATTGGATTGTTCTCTTTGACTTCTCCGGAGTTTAAAATCTTAATTTAATGTGAACTCAGAGGTGAGGTGAGATAGGAAGAAAGAGGAGATAGGAAAGCAACGGAATTGACCAGAAACAATGAGTGAATTGCTTACAGTGGTCTCCCTTCAGAATTCAAGGGTCTTCGACTTTCATTGAGTGTGTTCTCTTACTTTGGGGTTCACGCTACCTGATAGTTTTTAAATTGTAGTAATATTATAGGTATATTCTAGATTGTTGACATTTGAAGGAGAGATCTCCAATCTGGCTAGCTGTACCAGTTTGTTAAAATATTGACTCTCCATCAAGATGAGGCATTATCAAGTAGAATAAGTATTTGACTTTTCGGTGTGACCACATGGTATGTGTGTTAAGTAGGGTTGTCTTTACGTACATCAGAAGACCAGAGTTAAAAATCTCTCATGATCGGGTTTACTCTGTGTGTTTGTGTGTGTGTGTGTGTGTGTGTGTGTGTGTGTGTGTGTGTGTGTTACTGGGGGATTGAACCCAGGGGCATCCTATACCTGAGCTACATCCCCAATCCCCAGCCCTTTAAAAAAATTATTTTTGGGCCGGGCGTGGTGGTGCACGCTTGTAATCCCAGTACTTTGGGAGGCGGAGACCAGAGGATCCGGGTTCGCGGCCAGTCTCAGCTCTCTCTCTCTCTCTCTCTCTCTCTCTCTCTCT
>PVJS01062015.1:0-10846 GCA_004027185.1 Glis glis | reverse complement strand
TAGGCAGCATGGTTCTGATAGGCATAGGACCTGGATAAAAGAAGGAGAAAACTGCTTGAATACATGTGTGGTTCTTCCTGAAGAAAGCACGTCTGCTCTTGTCTGAGATATTGACCTTCAGCTCTTTGAACTGGACCTTCACTATCGTTTCTCCAGAGAGTTTCCAGGCCTTTCCATCTTGGACTGGGACTGAATTAGTGATTGCTCTGATTCTGAGACTCCAGCTCTTGGACCACTCGACCAGCTGCTGGTTCCCCCAGCTCTCCACATGCAGTCAGTTACTTGGGAGTACACTGCTTCAGAGTGTAAGCTGATTAGATAAATTCCCTTTGACCATGTACGTGTCCTGTGAATTCTGTTACTCTAGAGAACTCTGACAAATACCGTAGGTCTGAGAATGCCTAATGATTTGTATCTCTCAAGTTTTCAGGTGAAGTTGATTCTGTTGGTGTTGGGAACTAACATTGAGAACTACTTGTGGAGTGGCTTGCCCATTGGTTTCTTTCTCTCTGGGCCATATTCTTTTTTTTTTTTTTTGAGGAACTGGGGATTGAACCCAGGAGCATTCTACCTCCGAGCTACACCCCCGGCCCCATTTTTTATCTTTTATTTTGAAAACGGGTCTCACGAAGTTGCGGAGGGCCTCACTAAGTAGCTGAGGCTGGCCGCGAACCAGGATCCTCCGGTCTCCGCCTCCCAAGTACTGGGATTACAAGCGTGCGCCACCACGTCCGGCTCTCTGGGCCATATTCTAATCTGGTTCCTCTATATATTTAACCATCATCTATACTATGAGGCATGGACTGAAAGCAAACACTTCTTTTTCAGCTGCCTACCCTAGGCCTCCTTTTTCTTTGTTTCCTGCTAGGCTTTGCTGTTGGGGCTCTTCCTAATCAACCCTAAGCCTATCTTATTGCATCAGTCATATGGAAGGGCAGAAAGAGAAAGAATACAATTTAGTCAGCCCCTAAAGAAGACAGAGCTCTGAATTTCCCTGCTCCTCCTATGGAGAGCTCCTCTCTACAAACAAGGTCTCCTTGACCCATGCCAGAGCTGTCTTTTCTGGAACATGGAAAAATGTTGGTTGATGATTTGGGACTCTAAAAGAGGTTGGATTGTGTGGCCAGTAGTCTACTATATTTTGTTCTTTGGTTAACTCAGATGGGTCTGTCATCCAGTTCTGGATCTCCCAAGATTGTTACTATTCTATTGTGGAAGGAAATCAGCATTGTTCTTAGGAAATTCTTATTGCTCCATGAGACTGCCTTACTTCTCTCTCTCTCTCTCTCTCTCTCTCTCTCTCTCTCTCTCTTGTGATACTGGGAATTGAAATCAGGGGCATTCTACCTCTGAGCTATACCCCCAGCCCTTTTTATTATTTATTTTGAAACCGGGTATAAATTGCTGAGGGTAGCCTTAAACCTTCAATCTTCCTGTCTCAGCCTCCCAAATAATGGGATTACAGGCATGTTGCACCATGTCTGACTCCTTTCCTCCTGTTTTGTCAATCCACCTGGGACCAATAGTATAAATAGGACAGTTCTTCAAGGCATTTTACAAATCATTCCTTCAATGTCTAACCTCAGAATATACTGTATAAGAATATTATTTTAATTAGATTTACCCCAAAGCCACTCTTTATGCTAATTCAGTTACATTTGCCATATCTTCTTTTTTTTGTACTGGGTATTGAACCCAGGGGCATTCGACCTCTGAGTTAAACCCCCAGTCCTATTTTTGTTTTGATACAGGGTCTGCTAAGTTTCTGAAGGCCTCACTAACTTGCTGAGACTGGCCTTGAACCTGCAATCCTCCTGTATCAGCGTCCTAAGTACTGGGACTACAGGCATGTGCCACCATGCCTAGCTTACATTTGTCATATCTTTTTTTTTGCGGTACTGGGGATTGAACCCAGGGGTATTCTACTCCCGAGCTACACCCCAGCCCTATTTTTTATTCTTTATTTTGAAACAGGGTCTCACTAAATTGCGGAGGGCCTCACAAAATAGCTGAGGCTAGCTGCGAACCTGGTTCCTCTGGTTTCAGCCTCCCAAGTACTGGGATTACAAGTGTGTGCCACCATGCCCGGCTACATTTGTCATATCTTAATGTGCATATTTCTTTAACCAAGCTCACCAGTTAGTCAACATGCCAAATATAATGGCATTGATGTAGTCTAAAAAATAAAATACCAACACTATAAAGTACCCTACATTTTTATCCATTGCATTGTAGAATTTAATGTATTTCTTTGATATGCTGTTGAATTCTGTTTGCTAGTATTTTTTTGATTTTTTTACATCTATGTTCATCAGCAATATTGGCATGGAATTTTCTTTAATTGTAATGTACTTGTCTGGCTTTGGTATCAGGGTAATTTCTGGCCTTGTAAAATGAGTTTGGATGTGTTTCCTCCTCTTCAAATTTTTTGGAATTGCTTGAGAAGCATTGGTATTGATTCTTTAAATGTTTGGTAGAATTCACCAGTGATGCTCTCTTGTCCTGGGCTTTATTTTACTGGTAGATTTTTTATTACTGATTGAATTTTCTTTTTTCTTTGTTTAGCAAAAGATTCTCTTTTATGTTTTCAAGAAATAGCTCTTAGTTTCATTGATTATTGTTTTTCTAGTTACTATTTATTTTTGTTCTGATATTTTTTATTTTCTTTGTTTCTGCAAACTTTTGGCTTAGTTTTTTTCTTCTATTTCTAGTTTTCCAAATGTGTAAAATTAGGTTGTTTTTGAATTAATGTTATTGTTGTTGTTGTTCTGGTACTGGTGATTGAACCTAGGGGCATTCTACCTCTGAGATATACCCCTAACCCTTTTAAAATATTTTTAGTTTGAAACAGCATCTTGCTAATTTGCTGAGGCTGGCCTCGAACCTCTGAACCTCCTGTCTCGGCCTCCCAAGTACTAGGATTACAGGCATGCACCACCACACCTGGCTTATTTTTTAATATAGCCAATTTTTCCTCTAAACTTCCCTCTTAGAACTGCTTTTTGTTACATCCCCAAAGTCTTGGTATGCTATGATTTCATTTTTGTTTGTCTTAAGATTTTTTAAAAATTTCCTTGTGATTTTCACTTTGACTCACTGGTTGTTCAGGAACATGTTGCTTAATTTCCACATATGTGTGAATTTTTCAGTTTTCCTTCTGTTACTGATTTCTAGTTTCATACCACTGTGGTCAGAAAAGATAGTTGATATTATTTCAGTCTTCTTGAATTTGTTAAAACTTGCTTTGTGGTCTAACATGTATTCTATCATGAGAATGTTCTGTCCTTTCTCTTTCTGATTTCATATATCTACTAAAGGGTTTTTGCATATTGGTTCCAATGAAGCTTACATAAAATATTTTATAATTATAATAGTGTATTTTAAGCTGATAACTTATGTCTGATTTCATATAAAAACTACATTTTAGCTGGGCATGGTGGCTCACGCTTGTAATCCCAGTACTTGGGAGGCTGAGACTGGAGGATCCGGGTTCGTGGCCAGCCTCAGCTTCTTAGTGAGGCCCTCTGCAACTTAGTGAGACCCTGTTTCAAAATAAAGAATAAAAAACAGGACTGGGGGTGTAGTTCGGAGGTAGAATACCCCTGGGTTCCATTCCCAGTACTGCAAAAAAACCCCTACATTTGTATTTTGATTTTCCACATACTTTGTTATTGATGTTACAGTTTACACCTGATTATAATGTATATCCATTAGCAAGTTATTATAGGCATAATTTTAATACTTTTGTCTTTTAGCCTTTTTGTTTTTCTTTTTTTAATGTTTTAGTAGTTTTGATTAAGTTATTTTCCCATATTCCCAAGGAAATAGTAGGATGGCAATAGGAAGATTAATAAAATGCAAGGTTTCCTATACAATCTCAAAGTATCCTGATATAAATGAGGTCAGGAGTTCTAAATAAACTTAGTGTACTCTTTCATAGCATTTGAGCTTGAATTCAACAGGAATAAATTAGTTTCTCCAGAAAAACAGGATCAATGGGATACAAAATTAGTGTCTAGATATAGATACAGATAGGAGATTGAGAAGTTCCAAGATCTGCTATCTGCAAACTGGAAGGGGTGGGCTGCTGATATAAGTTCGAAGGTTAGAAAGCCCAAAATTCTGTTGCCCAAGGTCCTTTAATCTTTATACTACAGTTGAATGTGACCCTGCCACACGTTGCCTGACTTCCCAGGGCTTCTCAGTCACTACCATGAGCCCTTTTCAATCACAGCTGCCGTGGGACCTGCTTTGATCATGAGCATTGCTGTGTTTGTTGTTGTTCTGGCTGCCGCCAGTCCCTTTTCAATAATAGCTACCACTGCCAGGTCCTTGTTTCCATGGTTCCACACTTGGGCTTGAACTGCCCCTACAACATCTGTTTCTTTGTTCCTATGCAAACCATTCAACTTCCCTTCAGCCATCTTACTTTCTTTCACAACACCATCTCTCTGGGTCCCAGCTTTACCCATGCCTTTCTAGCCAAACTGCAAATCTATAAAGTCTCTCTGCTTTGCTTTCTATTCCTGAAATGTGGTATACAATTTGCTGAATGTAGACATTAATATCCTTAATGCAGTTTGGAAACTTTGCTATTTTGAGAATTCCTCTGCCAGCTTAATCAGTCTGTCATCTTTAAATTTGACCTCACACAAAGTTTCAGGACACGTGCAAAAGGCCGATAGGTTCCATTTTCCTATGGAGTCATCTTTGCCCTCTGAAATCTCCTGAGCACAATCTCTACCATCTGCTTTTCTATCATAATCTGGCCCTTCTAAATTCCTCTCACAAACCAGTTCCAAAGACTCACAAAATATGGTCAGACTTAGAACAGCGACCCCACTTCTCTGATACCAATTTTCTATCTCAGTCAACATTCTCACTGATATAATCCAAAACAACTTACCATGCAACTTAGAGGAAGGAATATTTATTTGCTCACATTTTTGGAGATTTTGAGGTTTAGTCCATGTGAGGCCAAGGTCTGTGAATCTAGGCTTGGCGGTGGGAAGAAGAGAGAGGGAGAACACAAGGACTCTGTTCCTCACATCATAAAGACTGGAAGCAGAGAAGACAAACAAGCAAGAGGATTCAAGGAAAAAAGGACAATTCCTAAGGTCACACCCCTAGTGACATACCTTCTAGAGCCACTCCCCACTGACCTAGGTTTCTACCCAGTAAATCCATTACAATGGATTTATCTACTTATGAGACTACAATCCTCATGACTTAATTATGTGAACTCTGAACATTAATATATGAATTCTTCAGGGGACATTCTATATCTAACCATAACAGTGACACTAGATCAGTTAGGGGAATGCATAGGTGAGGCATTCTGAGCAGCTAGTGGGCCGACTTCCTGATAGAGCCCACAAAACAATTAGTAGAATCCATGACCTAACATTGAATTCTGAACCAAGTTGCTATGATTCCCTATTTTTTCCCCTGATCCTGGCATCTCCCCAATACTAAGCAGTGCTGATCCCCTGAGTATTTTGGGTGGGGCATGAATGTGGTCAGCAGCATCCAAATGACTGGAAAAGCCAATCTATCACTCACTATACTCTCATTTTCATCTATAGGAGATACTATGGTCTAAAGGGGTCTCTATTGGCACTGAGTTTTGCTGCCTTCCTGTAGTGGTTGCACAGGTAAAGTAAAACTGTTCTTCTTACTCTATTCAATGTATCTATTCTCAGTTTTTCACTCCAGAAGTATGCTGGAACTTCTCCACTAGATTCCCAGACTCCCACATAGCTACCCTTGTCTGTGAGTGGTTGTGAAAATTGATGTTTTTGTGTGGAGATGATAATAGAAAGCTACTATCTTACCATCTTTCTGACATCCTTTCCACAGTAAAAAATTTAATAATTCAAATCTTATCCCATTCTCACATTAATTCTTTATTCACACAGAGAACCTAAGTCCCTGAATATGTATAAAACATTAACAATTTATGATTGGTTTTTCATTTTTGTTCATCTCTACCAGGAAGGTTTCATTCAGGTGCCTTTGGAGAGCCCAAATGCTCTTAAGGTTTTCTCTAGGTCTATCCAAGCTCATGAGAGTAGTAAATATATGGAAATATGTGGCCAAAGCCCCAGATAAAAATATTTGGGGTGTATGTTTGCCTAAATGGGACTTTGTATTGTGTATACTATCTGAAAACCAAATGTAGCACTAAGTAGTTTTACCTTCTTGAACAAGTCTTTCCCTGAGAGTTCTATCCTGTCTCAATGTGGAGTAGTTGCTTCCTGGGCCTGCTGTATAGCTCTTATATCATGATTTCCTTTTACCACTATTCCAAGGATTCTGCTTACTTTCTCTTTTATTGACTCCTCTGTTTTCTGGATTCCATTCTTTCTTGCTCTATTCTCTTGTTTTGGTAGACTTTGTCCTTTAGCAGTTTCCTGAGAGAGGGTATGTGGAAAGTATTTATTTACTTTTAGTTCATTAGTTTCTGAAAAAATTATTCTGCACTCACACTCAGTTGAACCTTATCTAGAGATATAATCTATGTTGGAAATAATTTTTATGGTTTTTTGAAATGGTTTTTCAGCTTCCAGGGGTGTTGTTGATAAGTACATCACCATACTTATTCTAGGGAGAAAAAAATTTTCTCTCTAGAAATTTGTGGAATCTTCTCTTTGTATTTAATATTATGAAATTTCATGGTGATATACCTTATTTGGGTCTATATTTACCCATTGTGCTAAGCAGTTTTTGGGCTACTTTAATCCACAAATTTGAATTTCTTCTGGTAAATTAAAAAGCTATTTCACTGATGATTTAATCCACGTCTTTCTCTTTCTTCTTTTCCTGGAAGTCATACTATTTATTTGGATGTTGTGATTCTGGACACATCCTCTAATTTTATTATAATTTATGTCTTTTTTCCATCTTGTTTTTGCACTTGTAGTTGGACAATTTTATTATCCAACTGTTCTCTTTGAGCTTTTTATTTCTGTTGTCTTAGTTAAATTTCCAAGAGCCCTTTAAATTTTCTGAGTTTTCTTTTGTATTAGCAGCCAGTTCTAGCTTACTAGATTAAAAATCTTTTATTTCCTTGTGAGTGTTTATTGTGTTTTTTATTGATGTTTTCTTTTTCCTGTATTTCCTTTGTTTTCTAAATAGACAACAGGAAAAGCTGATTTTTGATGTTTGTTCTGTTCTTTGCAGACTTTTCTTAACTATGAATAAATAAGAGTGAAACATTAAAAAATATTATTGGAAGCTTTGTGCAGGTCGATGGGGTTTGAAATCTTTGAGCTTTACCATAGAATAATCTAACTTAAGCTATTTAGTTGAGAAATTCCCAATGTCAATACATGAGCATTTATTTGTGAATGAGTCAGATTCTTCACATGAAGTTCTTACAATCACCAGTCTCATGGAAAAAAATATCCTGTACAATTGTTAAAGTGAGTTTTTGGAAGGAGATGAAGGTAAATGAGTGTGCTTAATCCTCCATATTTATCCAGAAGTGGAAGGAGGAGTTATATAATTGACAAAATCATAAGGGTGATGATGGCAGTGGTATCCTCCTTAGCACTGAGCACATGCTTTAGGTATCAGTACTTCCCGAGAAAACATGGACTAATTCTTTTGAAATGGCCAAGATAATATCCAGAGTTGAGATGAGGAATTTGTATGTATCTGGTGGTAATAGCTGCATGTGAGGGCTTGCTTCTAGAATTACTAGGAAGAGACTAAAAACACAGAATGAGGGGAGTCCAGGGAATTCCTTTCTTTTTGGACCTTACCACAATTTTTAAAGACTGCATTTTGTGCATTACTGTGCTCAAGACAAATGATTGATCTGAATGAAAACTTGGCTTGTCTTAACCTATACAGGGACCCATCCAACGAATATTTATAGGATTCCTATGATTTACTCACTTGCTGGATAGATATTAAGAACTTATAACATGCTAGGCACTGTTGTAGGACATGGAGATATAATGATGAATATAACAAAATTCTGTCCTCACGAAGCTTATGAAGTGTTAAGCACTATTTTTCTTTTCTTTCTTTCTTTGGTACTGGGGATTGAACTGGGGACATTCTACCTCCAAGCCACACTCCAGACCCTTTTTATTTTTTTATTTTTGAAACAGGGTCCTGCTGAGTTGCTAAGGCTGGCCTTGAATCTGTGATCCTCCTAAGTACTGGGATTATAGGTGTGCACCACCATGCCTGGCCTCGGGTCTCTTTAAAGAACAGTTCATCTAGGATTTGGTCTTTGGTTCTAGAAGATTTTGACCTAGAAAAAACTTGAGGACTTAATGTAGACCTTGACCTTCAGTGCTTCTTTGTATTCAGCCTATGCTATGATTTTTTTCTTATTTAGGCACCTGTACTTTTCATCATAAAGTGTTGCTCTTTCACAACTACTAGACCCACACTGTAATCACTATCCTTGACCAACTTTTCACTACCACCAATTTTACAAAGTTCATCCTTTTTGGGGCTAATGGTGTTACTTGTGGACTTGTGAGATGACATCCTAAGTCAGATAGAGGTGCTGTGGATATAGATTCATGACATCTGGTCTTTATAATGTTTTACATGTGCAAATATGACTTAATTTTTATATGTTTTGTGACCTAATAAAGCTATAATCATTTGGATGATAATAATAGTTACTATTGACTGGGTGCTTACCATGTGCCAAGTACTACAATAAATGATTTATATACAACATATTGTTTTATTTAGTCCCTACAACAAACTTATTAAGTTGGTACTATTATTATTCCCACTTTATACATTAGAAAATTGTGTGTTAGGGAGGATGATATATCTAGGAAGCCTATCCCTTAGTCTATTTGACTATGAAATCCAAGCACTTATTCATTGAAATACATTGCTTTTTTTTTAAAAAGAGACTACATTAGTACATTTTGTGTTCATCTGGTGAGGGCCCCCTGGCTGTGTCACTATATGGCAGAGAAATGGAATAGCAACTGGCCATGTGCAAAAGGGACCAACTACATAGGGTCTTC
This sequence comes from Glis glis, assembly GCA_004027185.1. NCBI lineage: Eukaryota > Metazoa > Chordata > Mammalia > Rodentia > Gliridae > Glis > Glis glis. The sequence continues at coordinate 1,838 of PVJS01062015.1, read as the reverse complement.
TCACTCTGTAATAATCTACACTCACAAGAACTAACTCACTATTTGAGGCCAGCATTAATCTCTTCTGAGGGTGATGACCCCCATGACCTAATGACCTCACCTTTTAAAGTTTCTACACCTCGACACCACCACAATGGAGACTAAGCTTCCAGCACATGAATCCCTTTAGGCATGCACTCAAAGCATAGCCAAACAATAGCAGGGATCGACTGAGCCCAACACATTCATGACAATTTCAACAATTTCAACCCTTAACTAAACTTGTAAAATGCATATTTGACCAGGCCATGGATGAGATTTTGGTCCAAATGATCTCCTTGTGGGTCATTCTGATGGACTCCCAACAAAGTCAATAGTCAATATATACTAAAGCTGGTATGCAAGCAAGCCCAGAGACTTTTAACATTTCTTTGACTTCTCATACAGTTTTGGAAGGATCACCTTTCATGTCTTCAACTTAACTAACATCTTCATCAAAGTGCTATAGAAAACCAGTCTTTTAAGTTGTCTCCCAAAGTCCAGGAAATTGAAGAACTGACCCCGGCTTAATTTGGCCCACTTTTGCTTAGTATCAATCCTTGATGCAAACCCTTAGCTGGCATTTCTTGGCTGTTTACCTCCTGACTGCAGACCTAACTGTTCCTAAGTGAAAATTCACTTCAGCCTTATACCACAGAGAATTCTACTTCAGCATCTCTATTTCTACCTTCTGGAATGAGGCAGGCCATCCTCAGATAGATATCTAGATAACTAACAGCCAGAGGGCAATATCCTTTTAGCAGCAGAACAGGCTATTCACATAATATATGGACCAATAAGTAGCCCATTCAGTTCTAGGTTAGTCAAAACCCATCCCCCATCACGAGAAGGAACCATTTTGGGGCTCTAGTTCCCTTTATAGCCAAGCCATAACTCACACTGAAAGGCCATTGTTTACTATGATGCAATTGGATCTGAGTTATTGTAGCTGGGCAAAGTTTCTAAGTCTCTATTACATTGGGAAGGCTGATGAGACAATTGGTGGGTGGAGAGAAAAGAAAGAAAGGAGTTCAGATAGTCAAAGAATAAGACACATATCATTTCCAAAGTTTAGAGGAATATTATGGCTCAAAAGAAAGCCAGATTAGGTAAGGATGTAAGAATGAGGAGATAGAAGCTGAGGACAAAAATTGAACAATGAATATTGCTTTCTCTTTTTTGCTAGCTCTTACAGTGACCTCTAACTAAGTCGAACAACAGTGGGACATTTACACAGCTGGGCTCCCCTGATGTTTCCATTATCCTTTTTTTGCCCTGGTAGACTCTATCCTCAGTCACTGCAGTCTGGGTGACCTCCAGTCCCTTGGTCTTGGGCTTAAGAGTCTTTGGGTAGACCAAATGGAACATTCATGTGCAAGGTTGGTGATATAAATCAAGTGGAGAAAAATCCATTTTGGTATGGTCATTGTGTCAACTTTTATTATTTCAGTTCAGCATGGCCGCATATATAAATCTCCTTTAAGGAACCAGAAAAGGGATACGTGAAATAACATTTCTAAGAGACATGGTCACTTGCTTCTATTAATAATTACTACTTGCAAAGCCTGGAAGTGCTTAAGATGTTCATATTTTTTGAACGATTGACTGGCTCCTTTATTTATACATATAAGAAAAAAAGCCAAGTGGAGAGAGGAAATCGTCTGTTGCTGCAGAAACGTGAAAGTCACATTTTTGGCATTGTTCCCTGGTTGATGTCATTCTGGGGAATGTGCTAAAGGCCATGATTTTCCAGAGGGAGCAGATATATTTTTTTCATAGCTGGCTGTTTGTGGGCACTTATTGCCCCCTCTGAAGTCAGG
>PVJS01062014.1:0-10847 GCA_004027185.1 Glis glis | reverse complement strand
TAACCCCCATGTCACACCAACACATGCACAGTCACACACCCTAACCCCCATGTCACACCAACACATGCACAGTCACACACCCTAACCCCCATGTCACACCAACACATGCACAGTCACACACCCTAACCCCCGTGTCACACCAACACATGCACAGTCACACACCCTAACCCCTGTCCCACACAAGCACACGCACAATCACACACCTTAACCTCCGTCCCATATGAGCACACGCACAATTACATGCCCTCCAAAACCATCTCATGGTCTAGGATTATCCGATCAGTTTCAATGGGTATCTAAGAGATTTTTTTAAGAGAGCAAGCCAGTGCGTAAGATGATAGATCATGTAATAAAGATTAAAAGAGCCAACTGAGGACTCTCTTTCCCCCACCAGGTATCCTTAGGTCAAGAAGGTCCATAAAAATTGGCAGATCATTTTCATTCCTTGAAGACAGGCAAAAATGACTTTGAATTTAATTAGATACTCTTACCAATTTTCATCTGCTAAAGCTCCACATCTCCATCCACTGAGGCCTGTAAAAAGTTCAGAGCTGCTGGCATCCTGAGCCACAAGTTGATAGTGTGTGATTGCCTTGAAGAAGTGAAAGCCCATGGTGTTGCTCAAATCACTTTTCTCATTAGAAATGATGAACCAGAGTAACAGGTGTAGGAAGGGGAGCCTCTAACAGGCAGGAAGCCAGTCTTGGCTCTGTGGAACTCTCGTGGCTGGAAGAACGTGGCCTTTCTTATCCCATCTCTCAGGTGGATCCTGCAGATTCTGGAGTTACGGGTTTAGAATAAGGAAATGTAGCAAATCTGCCTTTATCTTTGATGTACCTATCAAAATTGTGCTCCCTTATTCTCCTCTTAAGGATCTGTTGTCTATCAGGGCACATTTTTCTTTTAAGATGGAAATGCCTATGGTTAGTTTTAACTTCTTTAATCTTTTAAAAGAGTGAGTGTTATGGTTTGGATATAGAATATCTATCCCCGGGAAAAGCTCATGTGTTGGCAGTTCAAAAATGTTCAGAGGTGAAATAATTGAATCAGGGCTCTGATCTCATCAGTGGATAAGTCCATTGATGGATTAATAATTTGAATGGGCTTACTGGGTGGTAAGTGTAGGCAGTTAGGTTATGGCTGGAGGAAGCAGATCACTGGGGGTGTGACCCTAGGGACTTTATCTATCCCTGGTCTTTCCTCTCTCCTCTCCCTCTTCCTCCTCCTCCTCCACCTCCTCCTCCTCCTTCTTTCTCTCTCTCTCTCTCTCTCTCTGACTAAAACAAACACTCAATGTATTGAAATAAAAAGAGTGAAAAATTTGAAAGAAAGCATTTTCAGTAAAACCTAAGAACTCCCCTTGATCTGCATAAGATTTATAATACTACAATTAAAAATATCACTTTTTGAGCTGGGCGTGGTGGCACATGCTTGTAATCCCAGTACTTGGGAGGCTGAGACTGGAGGGTCCGGGTCCGTGGCCAGCCTCAGCTACTTAGTGAGGCCCTCCACAACTTAGTGAGACCCTGTTTCAAAATAAAGAATAAAAAATAGGACTGGGGGTGTAGCTTACAGGTAGAATGCCCCTGGGTTCAATCCCCAGTACCGCAAAAAAAAAATCACTTCTTCATACATATGAATTCATATTCATACATATGAATATCATACATAAACTGTTAACTATGATTTTTTTATTCATTTAATTATTTTTGTAATACTGGGGATTAAACCCAGTGCCTTACATATTCTAGGCAAACACTACCATTGAGCTACACCCCTCCTCCTTTTATTTTATTTTGGTACAAGGTCTTGGTAAGTTGCCGATGCTGGCCCTCAACTTGCAGTCCTCCTGCCTCTGCCTCTTAATAACTGTAATTACAGGTGTGTACCACTGTGCCCGGCTATGACTCTTAAAATATGTGTCTGTAGCCATAAACTCACTCAAGATCACACAAAACAATGAACACATTGAAATAGAAAATGTGTTAAGATTGTGATTCTTTAGGCTGGGTGTGGTAGCACACACCTATAATCTCAGTACTTAAGAGGCTGAGACAGGAGGATCAGGGCCAACTTGCAATAATTTAGGGAGACCGTTTCCAAAAAAGGGGGAGGGGATGAGGGTGTCTATCTTAGAGGTAAAATACCCCTGGGTTCAATCCCCAATACCACAAAAGATAATGATTCTTTAAAGGAAAACCAGGACATGCCCCTCCACCACACTCTGCAGAGCCAGCCAGGGCCTGATCATATATAGGACTTAGCATGAGGTCCAGTCTCTTCTGCAGTGACAATCCCATACAGTCTTCCTGCTTTCTTGCTGTTACTGAAACACATTGAATGAGGTCCCACTTCAGAGCCCTTTGTAGCATTTCTTGTTCCCTTCTGCCTAGAATGTGCTTCCTCCCTCCATTCAGGTTTTAATTCAGATGCCACCTGCTCAGAAAGGCCTCCCCTAAGTTCCCAAGTTAAGTAGTGTCCCCATTTCTATACACATGGGTATGCATGCATCACTGTAGTATTCTGACTTTAATTCTTTTGGAAAGATACCAAGGAATGGTCTGTCTGGTTCATGTGGTAGTGCCATTCCTAGTCTTTTGAGGAACCTCCATACTGATCTCCTTACTGGTTGTACTAATTTACAGTCCCACCAACTGTGCATAAGAGTTCCTATTCCCCCACATCCTCACCAGCATTTATTGTTTATATTCTTGATAATTGCCATTCTAACTGGAGTGAGATGGAATTTCAGTGTCATTTCTGTCTCTTACCATTGTCTTCCATGAGTGAGGGGACCTCCTTGGAAGGAAGAAGAGTCACGGGCTCTAGTCTGTCTCCTGGGCCATTTGACTGGGCCTTAGAGATGGGCTGGCCCTTGAGCCCTTTTGCAGAGTACGTTTATAAGGACCTCCATATCCTTGGGAAAGTGTAAATGTCAGGTCCCCAATCGGCTATTTCTTCCAGCCATGCTGTTGTCAGCTTTGATATTCCTACCATGCAAATTTAGACTCTAAGTAACTTTAGACTAAAGGGGAGTTTAAAGACCATGGAATTCAACATGTTTACAAAGGAAGAAATTTTGTAAAACAGTTTTATAACAATCTCTCTGTGGTCCAGGGAGGAGATATGATACAACACAGCACAAAGCCAGACATTTTTTATATTTGCAGTCTCTACCTGAACACAAATGGGATAGGTCCTTACAATTTCCTGGAGGAGGCTTCTCTATGGGGCATCTGGAAGGCTTTTGCATATGTTCACCCTTATCTTATGGCAATTTGCATTTTATTCTAAGAGCAAGAGTCTCAGGATAAACAGAGACTACTCTTCCCAGTAGTCTTCAACTGTGTTTTCTTACTACTTTCCAACCATTGATCTTTTGTCCCAAGTAGAATTTGACTGAAACTCAGGCTGGCCTATCCTGTAACTTATCTGACCATCAATTTCATACTCAAAATACAACATTTAAGATTTCATCTTTTGGTTTTTGATGGAAGGTCATGCCATAGGTAATAGACTTTTTTTTTTTTTTTTGCGGTACCGGGGATTGAACCCAGGGGCGTTCTACCTCCGCGCTACGCCCCCGGCCCTATTTTTTATACTTTATTTTGGAAACCAGGTCTCACAAAGTTGCGGAGGGCCTCACTAAGGAGAGAGAGAGAGACAGAGAGAGACAAAGAGACAGGGAGAGAGAGAGACAGAGAGAGAGAGCGCTGAGGCTGGCCGCGAACCCGGATCCTCCGGTCTCCGCCTCCCAAAGTACTGGGATTACAAGCGTGCACCATCACGCCCGGCTGGTAATAGACTTTTATCTATTAGCCTAAGGATTTGGGGAGATTTTAATCTGGGCTCTCACATAAGCCAAAAAAAAATATATATGTATACATGTATATATAAAATGATAACACTAACATCAGTACCCTTTAAATGGTGAAAAAGAAAAAAAATTGATAATAACCCCCATTAAGCTGTTAAAATGCTGAACCCCAACAAATTTGCAATGTGGTAATCCTGGAGTATGTGTCTAGAATCCTTCAGCAAATAAGCCTTCTATGCCACTATAGAGTTGTACACACTCCAGACACAAGTGTCATTAATTAAATAACACACTCAGCAAACTCTTGGAGCCATTAATTATCAAAGGTAGCCTGCTCTGTGCTGGGCTCTAAATTCTATTATAACAGAAGAACACATGATAGAGCACATGATAGAATGTGCTAGGGGAAGGTCACCCTCAAAAGCATGATAAGAAGGAGCTGTCAGAGGAAGCAAATGACAAAGCATGTGTGCCTTTCAGCTTTTCCTTTGCTTATTTGCAGGGTTTGAAGGGAGGGAAAGTGTTTTCTATTATAGGAACTTGCTCAAAATTACTTTTTCTCATGAAAGATGCAAGTAAATATACAGTAATCCTTTTTCATTTTGACTGAGTTGCAGAGAAGAGTAATATCGGCTGAAGATCTGGAAGCAAATAAACCATGCTCTTCATGAGCCCCATCGGGAGAAGGTCTTTTAGGGAAAGGCTCTGCAGGGTGGGGACACAGACATGGGGAAATGGATGCAAATAGAGCAAATGGTAGACAGAGCTTTGGTGGCCTAAAGTGGGTCACACGGAAGTGCCCACGTAGCAGCCTGTTTCCTGGGACTGGGTTCCCTCCATCAGGAGGGAAAGTTCAAAGCATATGCAGTGTCATTTGCCAGAGGGGACAAGCCCAGTGGGACCAAAGGAAATCACACACTGCTACAAGCTTTGGGGTCATCTTTCTTCTGTGTTTGCAATTCTTAGAGTTTGATTTATCCCTTCTAAGAGAAAACTGACAGGGCTGGGCCTGTGGTCACTGAATGACACTATGGGTGAGCCCCAGTCTTGCTAGAGAACAGATGTGTGCACCCCTCCACAGGGGACTGACTGTGTAGTGTCAAAGCTGCTTTCTATGCCCTCAAGGAGGCAGCACAGTGAACTGGGGAAATGGACCCTGCCCAACAGGAAATTAACTAACACTTTCTCATCAAAGGAAGTTGTGGTGTTAATCAGCATGTGCAATGCTACAGAGGAATAGGTTTAAGTGAGAAAATGTGCTGGGAAGTCGCCCTGCTCCCTGGAGTCCCCATGCACACTGCTGGGCTTCTGGCCACTGTACCTGGGGGTAACCCCTCCCCCTCTCTAGATGGAAGTCTAACTGCATTGCTGCAGAGATGCTCATTAGAGTGGCTCTCTGATCGTTGCCATATCTTCCTCGGCTTCTCCTTTACCCACTTACTATAAGACATTGCGACCTGTGGCTTATGTGGTCCAATTTCTGAGACCAGTTTATTAAGAGAAAGCTGAAAAGCAGAGGTGAGGGGTGCCTGCCCTTAGAAAATTGCTCACCTTGTTTTTGGTGTGAGCAGAATGACTTTCTGTGGCTGCTCTGCTGTCTCTCTAGCTCCTAGGAACCAAAAAGAGTTGCTTGTAAGTGAAGATAGTTGTTAAAGAGAAGTTTTATGTCAGTCTCCCAGGACTGTGCTATTGGTGAGGGTGGTTACTTCATTTTGAAACCATCTCTGTGTCAGCCCTGGTATGGAAGCAAAACAGGCCATGTTATTAATCCTTGTGGGCAAGGAGCACTACCTTTGAAGGACACTGATCCCATTCATGTGGTTCTGCTAAGAGGGAGGAAGCAGACAACCTTACTACAAGTTGAATATCTGCGACTGAATCCTACTAAAATCTGTCTCCAGCATCTGGACTGGGTATTTGGTATTGGTAGAACACTTGGGGATACAAGTGTTCAAGGAGGATACAGGCCCAGGCACACTCCAGACCAGTTAGATCAGAGTCTCCGGGGGTGGGATGGCAGCATGGCATTTGTTTGTACGTCCTCAGGTGATTCTAATAAGCAACCGAGTATACAAGGAAGTGACCTTGAAAAAAGAAGGAGGAGGAGGAGGAGGAGGGCCAGCAGAGTGTCTGTGGTTCCAGTTCCTCCTTATATAGTCTACCAAATTGTACTGACTGTGCTCCCATCCAGGTCACCAACAGGAAAGAAAGACTTATTTTCTCCGCTTCAAAGCAGAAGAGGCCCTCTTCCTCCAGGTCTGTGGGCACATAGAAGGAATGGAGCAGGCGATAAGAGCCATCTTCATTTCCACCCTTAGTAAAAAGCTTTTGCCTTGAATGCGCACAGAGGTTGTGGAAAAAGCTTTCTGGAGCTTGATGACTGCTACAGTCTGGAATGTTCTCCAAAGGCCCATGTGTCAAAAGCTTGATTCCAGCTTGGGGCTGTCTGGGAGGCGAGGGCCTTGTGGGAGGTTTTTAGGTAATTGTGGGTCATGCCATTGAAGTGGATTGGGGGATCCCAGTCTCTTCCTCTTTCTCATCTTTGCTTCCCAGCAATGAGGTGATTGCTCCACCATGAGTTCTGGCCATGATGTGCTACCACAGGCCCAGAGCAATGGGCCCTACTGATGGGCCCTACTAAAACCTCCAAAATTGTGAGTCAGAATGAATCAAACTCTAAAACCTCCAATATTGTGAGCCGGAATGAATCTTCCTCTATAGAGTTTGATTATCTCAGGTGTTTGTTACAGTAAAGGAGAGCTGATAGGCACAGTGACACTTGCATATTCAAGGAAAGGTCAGCAGGGCTCCATCTGGACCCCAAGTAGAGCCCTTGTGGCATCTCTGATTTTACCCTGTACCCACTAAGTCATATGAGAAAACACAGGCCAACTTCAAAGACTTTCCTGTAGGTTTCAAAGAGAGATGGATAAGAAAGTCACAGTACTTATTCAAAATATATTTGTATCACTTAAATAGAGTATAAAGAATCATATGATTTTTATCCATTTCTACAATAGATTCAGGAAAAGCATTTGATAAAATTCAATATTCCTTCATAACAAAAGTCCTGAACAGATTAGGTATAAAAGGTATATAGGTATACCTCCACTGTATATGACAAACTCACAACCAATATCATAATGAATGGGGAAAAACTGAAAGTATTTCCAGGATTAAGACCAGGATGTCCACTCTCACCACTCCTATTCAATATAGTACTAGAAGTGTTAGCCAGAGCACTTAGGCAAGATGAATAAAGAAAAGGCATAGAAAGAGGAAAGGAAGAAGCAAAATTATCCCAATTTGCAGATGATATGGTTCCATACATAGAAAACCTAAAGACTCTAGTGATAAATGAATTCAGTAAAGCAGCAAAATATAAAATCAACATAGAACAATCAGTAGCTTTTCTGTACATCAGTAATGAATTTACTGAGAAAGAAATCAGTAAAGCAGTCCCATTTACAATAACCACACACATGCGCATGCACGCACGCACACGCACATCTAGGAATAAACATAACTAAGGTTATGAAAACCCCTACAATGAAATTTGTAAAATGCTGATGAAAGAAATGAAGACAACACTAAAATGTGGATAGACCTCCATGTTCCTGGATTGGGAGAATTAATATTATTAAAATATTCATATTAAGCCGGGCGTGGTGGCACACGCTTTTAATTCCAGTACTTGGGAGGCTGAGACAGGAGGATCTGGGTTCACGGCCAGCCTCAGCTACTTAGTGAGGCCCTCCACAACTTAGTGAGACTCTGTTTCAAAATAAATAATAGAAAATAGGGCTGAGGGTATATCTCAGAGGTAGAATGCCCCTGGGTTCAATCCCCAGTACCGCAAAAAAAAAAAAAATTATCCATACTACCCAAAGCGATCTATATATTCAGTGCAATCCTCCTCAAAACACCAATGAAATTCTTCACAAAATTAGAAAAAAATCCTAAAATTCATATGGAAGCACAAAATACCTCACATAATGGAAGCACAAAAGACCTCACATAGTAAAAGCAATCATGAGCAAAAGGAATAAAGGCATATATGAGGCATCATAATATCTGATTTGAAGATATACTACAGAGCAATTATAACCAAACAGCATGGAACTGGCATAGAAACAGACACACAGTCCAGTGGAGCAGAATAGAAAAACCAGAAATAAATCCACACATCTATAGCTAGGTGATTTTCAACAAAGGTATCAAAAACATACATTTGGAGTTGGTACCAAAAACACACAATGGAGTATTACTCAACCATAAAGATGAATGAAATCCCGTCATTTGCAGCAAAATGGATGGAACTTCAGGACATAATGTCAAGGAAAATAAGACAGACACAGAAAGACAAATATCACATGTTTTCTCTCCTGTATAGAAACCCAAACAAAACAACCCAAAAGTACAAAAGGGATTACTGGGGGGTGGGAGAGGGTAATGGTAGAAAAAGGGTGAATGGACATTATCAATGTATGATTTAAATGGGTATGGAAATACCCATGAATCCTATTAATTTGTTCAATTAACATGTGTTAATTATAAGTAAGCAATGTTCCTCCATCAAACATTGTAATTTTCCTTCCAAATTCAGAGTTTCCCTCTTCAAAATCTCTTGTGCTGTGCAGATCAGTGGAACTTCCCTTCTGCTATCCTTTACTACTCTGGGAAAAAAAATCCCCAGATAGTGTATGATTCTACCTATTAAATGGTGGGAGGTAGAGAAGGGCAGATAATCTGCCAATATGTCTTTTAAGAACTTAGAAAAAAGCTGGGTGTGGTGGCGCATGCTTGTAATCCCAGTACTTGGGAGGCTGAGACCGGAAGATCTGGGTTCATGGCCAGCCTCAACTACTTAGTGAGGCCCTCCACGACTTAGTAAGACCTTATTTCAAAATAAAGAATAGAAAATAGGGCTGAGGGTGTAGCCCGGAGGCAGAATGCCCCTGGGTTCAATCCCCGGTACCGCCAAAAAAAAAAAAAAAACTTAGAAATAGGTGAAAATTCAAATTACTCAATGTGTGTTCACAATCTTGGCCAAAGTTTGGGCATTTACATCTCCTGTCCTCTCTGCTTGCAGAGGCCTGCATCTTCTGCCCTGCTCACCTGCTACCTGGTTATCTGTTACCTTGCCTCACTCTGTGTGCAGTTTCCCCAAATGGGTTGGATGCACCTTGAGGACAGAACTGTTCACCTTCTCACATTTCCTTGAGTCTTATCCACATTTTCAGTAAATCCTTTAGATGATATGCCTGTATAGCCTTGAATAGCACCAGTGTCGATTCTAAAGGAAGCTACAGATGCAGAGAAGGGTGCATCATGTGTGAAATCCAAACAGAAGATAGGAAGATGAGCATAGTGCCTGTCTGCAGTCATGTGGTGGAATCTTTTATTGTGTAGCCAAGTATTGAGTTTTTTCTTGCTATGGTCCTGGAAGAAATAATGATAACGACAACAGAGGCTAACAAGAGTGGGCATTATAATGCCCTAGGCATGGCTGTGAGTGTTTTACATGGATCACTACACCCAGTTCTCTACACAACCCCTGCAAGGTATGTATCCTTGCCTAGGGATGCACGGCTCGTAAGCAATGCAGCTGGACTTCAGACTCACACATCCTCATGCAAAGCCCAACAGGTTCACCCAGCGTGTGCTGGCATGAAAGGCAGACTGCTTTCCCCAAGCCTACAGACCTCATGTAGACACAAAACTGCTGTAGCTTTAAGAAGCAAGGCAGATATTTGGATTCCAAAGCCGTGTGAGGGATGAGTCACAGAAGCATCGTGAGTAGACTGACAGTGAGCCTCCCCAGGTACAGAGAGAGGCATCCATGGAGATGCAGAAATTACAGGGAAGTAGCATGTGGAACAGGGCCACAATATTTGGAAGACAAAAACTAAAACCAAGGGAATCTTTTTCTAGGACATAAATCTGCCCTATGCAGGCAAGGCAGAGGAAAAGAAAGGAGACATCCATTTTCTGGCCTGCACAGGTACCTCTGGCTCAAAGTCAATAATTGTTCAAGGACAAGGGCAAGGATGAATGGCGGGAAGATGGCCTGCATCTCCAGTGTGGGTGGTGCTGGGCGCAACAGGGGATGATCCCCATGTCGTGTGGGAATAAGATAGGTCCCCTTCTCCAGCGGGGCGAGTTGGCTGGCTCATCGACTCCCCTCTCTGCCCCTCACTGTAGCCATCAGTGAGCCTGTGAGCAGTACAGCCTGAGCCCATTGACAGCTTTCTGGTGTAGGTTAGGATTGACTCAGCCTCTCTCTTCTGGATCCCCAAAGAGACATGATATAATTCCAAAGGGATGCCCTGCCCTTCACTCTCTGACTTTGTTGATGAATTGTAGGAAAAGTGTACCACTGGACTTGCTAAAATTTTTCTTCATGTGTTAGAGGCTAATGTGTGTGTCCACCCCCAGGTGGGGTTGAATGGGCCCACTTTGAGGATGTCTTTGAACTCAACCATTGAGCCAAGCAGGGTGCTAGGTCTTCCTTCAGCTTCCCAGATCTAGGCTGCAGTGGTGCACTCAAAGCCACAGATGCCAAATGATATTGGAGACCTGAAAAGTCAAAATGTGAGGGACAGAGTATAGAAATCTGATAATACTCATCAGAAAATACTTTTTAAAAATGTTTCATTGGCACATTATAATTGTACTTAATACTGAGAGTCATAGTGTTACATGCACAACATTATTTGGTCTGTTTGGCTACATTCAGTAACCCATTCTTACCTAGTATATCAAGGTTTGGATTGTTTTCATTTGTATCAACAACACAGACTTTGTAACATAGGCTTTGTAACAACAACATAGGTGTGGGGGGGCATTCTACCACCAAGCTACACAGCTAGCCCTATTTTATTTTATTTATTTATTTATTTTTTTTTTTTTTGCGGTACCGGGGATTGAACCCAGGGGCATTCTACCTCTGCACTACACCCCCAGCCCTATATTTTTATACTTTATTTTGAAACCGGGTCTCACAAAGTTGCGGAGGCCTCACTAAGGA
>PVJS01062013.1:0-10846 GCA_004027185.1 Glis glis | reverse complement strand
TGGGCATAGAGAGCTTTCTGTGCCATCTGAAAGAGCCCTAATATTCTATTACATGTCACAGAAAGTCACTGAGTTATTTTTTTAAAGGGAATGATATAACCAGATATTCATTCTAAACAGATTGCTCTAATGACAGCAAGGAACATAGATTGAATAGAGACAAGACTGTTGGCAGGGAAACAAATTAAGTGGTTATTGTAATAACACATACAGGAGCTGATGACAGTCTGAACTAAGGTAGTGGCAATGGAAACAGAAATAGACAGATTAGAAAGCTAGCTACCCAAACCAGAATGACCACTAACACAGAGCTGAATTTTTACATATGTTAATTCATTATTTACATATATCAACACTTTACATACCTCTTTGAAGTAAGACTGGTGTTATTCCATTTTTGTTTGTTTGGTTGCTTTTTGGTACTGCGGATTCAACCCAGGGGTGGTCTACCTCTGAGCTATACTCTCAGCCCCATTTTATTTTTATTTTGAAACAGGGTCTCACTAAGTTGTGGAGGGCCTCACAAGGTTGCTGGGGCTGTCATCAAACCTATGATCCTCCTGTCTTAGCCTCCCAAGTACTGGGATTACAGGCATGCATCATCCCACCTGGCTATTCCACTTTTTATTACAGAAAGCAAAAACAAAAACAATGCACCAAGAGTATAAGTAACTAGAACAAGGTTTAAAAAAAGAATAAAACCCAGGTGTTCTGAGTTATTAAGTTAAAGGCCGAATTCTTTTTTTTGTGGTACTGGGGATTGAACCCAGGGGGATTCTACCCCTGAACTACACCCCAGCCCTATTTTTATTGTTTTTTATTTTGAAATAGGGTCTCACTATGTTGTGGAGGGCCTCACTAAGTTGCTGAAACTAGCCACGAACCTGTGATCTCCTGTATCAGCCTCCCAAGTATTGGGATTATAAGCGTGCACCACCATGCCTGGCTAAGGCTGAACCCTTGGTTGGCTCTCCTGGGTGTTTAAAATGTAAAATATGTAGGATGTAGTAATAGATTGGTCAGGGGAAGGAGATGAGGTGTGCTGGGAAATAGGAGTTAAGGATAATGCTCAGATTCTTCACTTGAATGGCTCTTTTCCTAGATAAGAAATGGAAGAAAAGGAGGTGTACAAGTGTGGAGATTGGCTCAGGTTTATATTAGTTAGATTTGTGACCTATCAAAGTGGAGCTCAGTGGAGAGATCTAAACTGAAGATAGATATTTACAAGTTACCAAGATACTGATGGTAGTTAAAAACCACCCAAGAAGGGCAGACATCAAAGTGATAGAAGAAAGTCAAGGACATGACACCATGGAATCATCAACATAAGAACAAGCATAATAACAAGGTTTCATGAAGAAGGTTGACAAAGAAAGTCTAGGGGGACAGAAGAAAATCCAGAGGAAGGGGAATGTCACAGAAGTCAAGGAAGTAGACAGTTTCAAGAAAAGGTCTGTCAAATGAGGCAAAGAGATTCAGTAAGCTAAGAATTAAAATTAAGAGTATTGGAGTCAATGCTGTATATGTTATTGGTGACTTTTTCCAGAACAAGTTCCATGGAATAGTGGGATCAGAACCCACAATGCAACGGACTAGAGAATGAATGGAAATTGAAGCAATGGAAACAGAATGTATAGATTGCCCCTAAGTAAGTATGTTATAAAGCAGAGGATAGTTGAGAAGCTGAAGGGGGTCAAGGGAGAGTTGTTATGAAAATGGCAGGTATTTGAGCTTTTCATACATTGAAAGGCAAGAATTGGGAAAGACAATATAAGAGAGAGCTGGGATCATAGATGGTATAATGTTGCAAGAATAAATGGAATGCAGAAAACAGTGGTTAACATTTTAATCTCTTAATGAAGAAGGGACATCTTTTCATCTAAAGTGTAAGGAGAGGAAGGAAGCATGCATAGCTCAAGATAATAATAACTTTATTGAAGACATGGAAGGTGGTACATTTAGAGAGTTCCTGTTTGTAAGACTACTTTTTTTCTTTTGTAAGAAGGAGGTGATCATTTGCTGAAGTCAGAAGGTAAGTGGTTAGGTAGGGGCTTATGAAGAATGAGGAAGATTGGAAGCAGTTGATGAAAAAATCCATTCAAGAGTTAATTTGTGACACATAATAGGACTGCCTGGCAGAACTGAGGATCCAGATGAGCATGCAGGCAATGAATTTGTATTGGCATCTATCTGCATTGCTTTGTGTTTTCCTCAGGCAATGCTCAGGAACATGTGTGTAGAAGGGGAAAGGAGGATGATTAAATCAATTTAAGTTTGAGTTTTGCAAGAAAAGTGCTGAAAGTGGAAGACAAAGGGAGAACTATAAACGTATTGACAAGAAGGTAGTTGAAATGATGTATATTCTGAGCTATGATGCTATGATGATGATAATAGCAATGAAAATGAAAATTACTTATATCTATTGAATATTTACTACAGTGCCAGTAAGCACTGTGGATGGATTAACTCATTTAATGCTTTAAACAATCACAGGAGAAAGGTACTATTATAATCACAAATTTTCCTGATGAGAAAACCAAAGCACAAAGAGATAACATAACTATCACACAGTCAATGTCAGAGTCAGGATTCGGTTCTTTTGTTTGGTACTGGAAATTGGACCTAGGGCATTTTACCTCTGAACTACACCTCCAGTCATTTTTTATTTTGAAACAGGGTCTCGCTAGGTTGCTGAGGCTGGCCTTGAAGCTGCAATCCTCCTGTCTTCATTTCTCAACCTCCCAAATGCTGGGATTACAGGTGTGCACCACCACAACTGGCTAGGATTCAGTTCTTATTGCATCTAATACTGGAATCTGGGCTTTTCACTTATCATGATGAACGAAGAAACAGTTAAATGTGAGTCTGCTAGACTTAGAGAAAATGGAAGCTTCAAAGGACTACATGTTTTGATGATCTGGAGAACAGGTATAGAAGAAATGAGGTAGCTAAACAGATGCTATAGTTGAAGAGAGGGATAATGTAGTTTGAAATTTCAAAGGTAGTGCGGTTCTGGATGTGTGTGGGAGTGAGGGAAATGGAGTGGACTAAACATCACTGAATAGAGCAAAATCAAGGAACTAGTTGAACCATCATCAATTTGGAAAAGAAACTCAACAAATATCATGACAGGCTTTCCAATGAAGAAGACTGAATTAGATGTCAAAGTGTTCAATAATAGAGGAAGTATCCCACAGTAAGTGGATGATGATATTGACTCTTTATCAAGCCTGTAAATAACAGTAGGTTTTGGTTGAGAGTGAAAGACTAATATTCTGGAAGTGGCAATGGAGACAAAGGACAGTGGCAATTCTTTCTATAGATTCTGTGGTGGGTGAGATTTAGGATTTTGTGATTTTTTTTCAGTTGGTCTCTGGCTATTTCTTATCCCCCTCCAGGGATAGGACAGTTGAAAACCAACTTTATTCTGGACAGTATTATGTTTACTGTGTGCCTGGCCTGATTCTATAAGGTCCTTATATACATAATCCTTACCTCATCCTTGTGAAGTGAGTACACTTATATCCACTTCCTAGAAAAAGGCCCCGAGGACCAGACTTTGTGACTCAGAAGTGATGTTTATTAACTATGTAATTTTTCTTCTCACAGTAAAACAAAGAGGAAACTACCAGACATTTATAAACCACTGTCACAATTTTTGCAGCATCCACTTACAATCACTTACAGTAATTGAATAGCATTCCCCAAATTGACTCAGTTTGATTTACTTAAATACACTTATCTTAAACGTATCTCTGTATGACTACTGTGAATAAAACTGCAATGTGACTTGCTATGAGTTGAACCAATATATTACTAGGATAATGAAAAGACATCCATCTGTGTATCAAGTAAAGTAGTTGCCTTCAATCCATGGTAAACATACCATTCTTTAAGAAATAATCTTACATGATTAAATGAAAAATAGACAGTATTTTCTCCTTAAAATTTGGAGGGAGGTATACTTGGGTGTAGAAACAGTGGGCCTCTTAACTTTCTTCCTATCTGTGGTCTCCAGCAACCTCCTGTGTCTCAGCCAATCATCCAGCCAAAACACACACACTGAGTCTTTAATGTGATGGAGAGATATAGGATGATAAAATGTTCTAGAAGACCTAGCTCTAAATGAGCTACACATTCCTCTCTGGCCTCAGCCAGTCAGAGCATCTACCTTGGATTAGACCAGTGGCTTGAAACTGCAGTCTGCATCTCAACACACTGGACTGTTGGAATAATTGTGAGATGTGTCACAAACCATTTGTTATTAACTGTAATCACAGATGAGTCACTTAAAAACAAATTTGAGGTACCGACTACAAGAATGGCATAATGATGACCTTGGTGAACCACTGTCCCACAAAAATATTGAAAATACTGGCAAATACCTAAAATCAATGATTTCAAAACTCTTGAAATTAACCAAAGCTAAATAATGAATACAAAATAGTATATTTCAGAAAAATTGCTAAATCTCAGTAAGGCAGCTAGATAGCTTACTTTTTAGTTATTTTATATTGTGGTAAAATATACATCACATAAAAATTTACTATTTTAGCCATTTGTAAACGTAGAGTTCAGTGGCATTAAATACAACCACACTGTTGTGTAACCATCACCACTATCTGTCCCCAAACTTTTTCAGTATCTCAAACTGAAACTCTATACCCATTGAAAAATAATTCACCATTCCCTCTCCTCCTAGCCCCTAGCACCTGCTATTCTACTTGTGTCTTCATGAATTTGACTATTCCAGGCACCTCATATAAATGAACTCAATTTCTTCACTTAGCATGTCCTCAAGTATTTTAACCATTTTTTAAAAATTGAATTGCTTATTTAAATTGTTGAGTTGTGGTTAATATATTATAGATATTAAAGTCTTATAAGATATATGCTTTGCAAATACTTTATCACTTTGTGCAGTTTTTGTGTAATCTGTAGTGTTTTCTCTATATAAGATCATGACATCTGAAAAGAGATAAATTTAGTTTTTCTTTTCCTACTTGGAGCCTTTTATTTCACTTTCTTGCCTGATTTCTCAGACTAGAACCCACAATATTCTGTTGAATAGAAGTGGAGAAGGCAGGCATCTTTTTCTTGTACCTGATTTAAAGAGAAAATATTTCAGTCTCTTACCACTGAGTAAGGTGTTAGTGGTGTGTTTTTCATATATGATCTGTATCATTTTGAGGATGTTTCCTAATACATAGAGTTTTTTTTAATTATCAAAGGGTATTTACTTATATCAGATGTTTTTTCAGCATCAAGTGAGACAACTGTGTGTTTTTCCTCTTCATTCTATTAATAGCATTCATTTCATTTATTGATTTTTATATGGTGAATCATTCTTTCATTACATTGGTCATTGGCCATGGTGTTTAAACCTTTTACTGTATTTCTGAATTCACTTTGCTCATATTTTCATGAAGACTTTTCATTCATATTCATAGGGAATATTGGTTTGTAGTTTTTTCTTATACTTTTTTGTGGGGGGGCTTTATTATTAGGGTACTGCTGGCCTCATAGAATGAATTAGGAAATGTTTCTCTTCCTCAATATTTTGGAAGTATATGAAAAGAAGTGGTGTTGATTTTTTAAATGTTTGGTAGAGTTCACCAGTGAAGCCATCTGGTCCAGGGGTTTTAATTGTTTGGATGTTTTGATTAATTACTCAATCATCTTCCTAATTATAGTTCTATTCAAATTTTTTTTAGGCAGAAAGAAAAGAAAGGTGATAACAATATAATGTTATATATAATAGTAACAATATAATAGTAACAATATAATATATAATATTAACAACATATAATATTAACATATTAATATTAACAATATAATATATATGTTGGTCTCAGTTCAGAAAGCATGGTTATTCTTTTTTAATGGTTGTTAAAGTATCCTTTAATTTAAAAGATGATGGTAAAAAATAGTGACATGTTGTTAAATGAATTCTTTAGCAAGAAAAGAAATTTGTGTCAGTCTCCATTTGTATTTTGACATTTTACCAGTTTGAAATCTAGAATCAAGATCCACTAATTTGCTAGTATTCCTAACCTCCTTTCCCAAGATGTATGAATGGTGTTTAGTGTCGCATAAATATGAAGATTTCATGAATTAGTACTACGTGAGATGAAATAGAATACTACTATTATGTTTCCAAAGGAATTCTAAACTAAAAGTACAATTTAAATGTGAACCATGAATCCATACATCATTGTTTGTAAAAATGTCTATTCAAATTTTGTAATCCTTCATAACTCATTTTTGGGAGTGTATATTTTAAAAAAATATGTCCATTCATCTAGGTTATCCTATTTACTGGCATACGATTGGAAAGTGTATCCTCCTACAATAATTGTTTCTGTAAAATCAGTAGTCATACTCTTATCTCCCAATTTTAGTAATTTGAGAGTACTTTCTTTTTTCTTAGTCAATCCAGTTAAGTTTGTCGATTTTGTTGATCATTTCAAAGAACCAACTTTTTGTTTTGTTGACATTCTCCATTGTATTTTTATTTTCTATTTTATTCATATTAATTGTGTTTTTATTATTTTCTATTTTCTGCTAGCTCTGTATTAAGTTTACTCTTCTTTTCTACTTTCATAAGTTGTAAAGTTAGGCTAGGAATTCTGTATTTTTTTTAATACAGGTGCTGACAGCTGGGCACTGTAGTGCATACCTGTAATTCCAGTACTTAGGAGGCTGAGACAGAAGGATTCCAAGTTCCAGGAACTTTGTGAGACCCTGTCTCAAAATAAAAAATAAAAAGGGCTAGGGGTGTAGCTCAGAGGTAGAGTGCCCTTGGGTTCAATCCCAGTACCACAAAAAAGTGCTATAAATGTATTTCTGGGCACTGCTTTGGTGCATCTCACAAATTTTGTTTGACATGGTGTGTTTTCATTTTCTTTAATTTGCATAACAAATGCTGTGTGCATGTATGTTTCTGTCACTTTGAACCTCACTATGATGTACAATTACAATGCACCAATAAAAAAAGAAATATTTTCTAATTGTCCTTCGACTTCCTTCTTGACACATTGGTTGTTCAAGAGTTTTTAAAAATTTCCATATATTTGAGGATTTTCCAATTTTTCTTATGCTATTGATTCCTAGTGTTTTTTTTCATTTTCATAATAAAAGATAGCTTATTTGATTTCAGTCTTTTAAAATTTGTTAACAGATGTTTTGTGACCTAACATATGGTATATCCTGAAGAATGTTCCAAATGCATTTAAGAAAAATGTCTTTTTTGTTGTGATTGTGTAGCATTATCAATAAATCTCACAGGTCCAATTGGTTTATGTTATTCTAATCCATATTTCCTTTCTGATCTTCTGTCATGTTGCTCTTTCCATTATTGAAATTGGGGTATTGATGTCTCCAACTATTATTTGTAAAACTATTTCCTTCTTCAATTATGTCATTGTTTGCATGATATATTTTAGTGTTCTGATTTTTTTTACGGTACTGGGGATGGAACCCAGGGGCATTCTACCTCTGAGCTTCACCCCCAGCCCTATTTTTTATTCTTTATTTTGAATCAGGTCCTCACTGAGTTGCGGAGGGCCTCACTAAGTAGGGGAGGCTGGCTGCGAACCCGGATCCTCCTGTCTCAGCCTCCCAAGTACTGAGATTACAAGCATGCGCCACCACACCCAGCTAGTTTTCTGATATTTGATGTGTGTGACTGTTAGATCTTCTTTGTGAATTGACACTTTTATCAATATTTAATGTCTGCCTTTGTTTCTTATAAAGGTTTTTGCCTTAAACTCCATTTGTCTGATATTAGTATGATATTAGTATAGTGAAGTATAGTGATCTCTTGGTTACTATTTGCATGGTTACTATTACCATTTACTTTTCAATCCTTTACTTTCAACTGAATTGTGTGTCCTTAGGTCACCTTAGTAAGTCACTTATAGAAAACATATATTTGGATCTTTAAAAAGTCTATTTTGCCAATCTATTCTTTTGGTTGGAGAGTTTAAACCATTTAAATATAAAATAATTACTGATCAAGAAAGGCTTACTTCTGAGCAAGTAGACCTAGTCCCACTTGTGGTTCGAATCCCAGCACTGTCTACATGCCTGCTGTGTAGTCTGGGGCAAGTAACTGCCTTTCCTGAGCCTCAGGTTCCCCATCTATAAAGGCATAACATTTAGTCCTCCTAGAGGGTTTTGAGAATAAAAAAAGTGGAGCTTGTGTACTCAGTTGCTGCCTTGTGTATTTCCATCCTCCCCTAGGTCTGGGGTTGCCAGGTGGGACAGAGGTGGGAGATGGCAGGGTGGGTCCAGTTGAGGGTAGGGGGCCTGAGAGGACATTTATGTTCAGGAAAGGGACCCTTCTTCATCTGCTCACTCACTCATTCACACAGTCTTAATTCACCCCCTCGACCCTACTCATTAATTAATTTGCTCCATCATGTAAAACTTTCCTTCATTCATTCAATCATTCATCTTATAACACACTCTGATACTCATTGTCCCAACATGGATCTGCTCCCAGAAAGCCATGTGGGAACTCTTGTATGGACAGACCTCTGCTTAGGGCTCAGGGACAGGTAACATGAGAGGAGGAAGTTGCTGGTTCCACAGGGATGGGGTGGTGGTAATGGGAGCAGTGCAAAGTGGGGGCCCTTATCCTCCTCCTCACTTTTTTCTTTGAATCCCTTTTTTCCTTCTTCTCCTCATTTTCTCTTGCTCCTCCTTTCCTTTCTCTCACCCTTCTTCCTTTATTCCTCTTTTCCAGAGATACTAGATATGGTTAAGCAGGTCATGTACTACACAAGAGCTCCCAGCCAAAGAAGGGGGCTGAATTAGTTTGTCCTCCCCACCACCCCAGCCAATGTGCCCCGAGGAAGATACCCTTTTCTAATTCTGCATAAAAATTCCTTCTTCTCTTACCCTATTCTTGGCATCCCCAAGAAACTCCAGGGACCCACAGATTCAATATGTTGAAGTAAAAAGGCCCCTGAGATCTCAAGTCAGAGCACCCATTTATTGAATGGAGGAACCAAGGCCTTCCCTGGGATTCCCAGCATCCCTGTCCACTGGGGTGTTCTCCAAGGAACTAGAGTCTTACAGCTATGGTTTGTCAGATGTAGGGTAGAAAGCACTAATGTATGTATATTGGAGGGGAAGTCAGGCCCTTCTAAGCTGAGTGAGGTGAATCATGTGGGTTTGAGAACAAAAACATCTGAGCTGGGCGTGGTGCTACACACCTGTAATCCCAGTACTTGGGAGGCCGAGACAAGAGAATTGTAGGTTCTAGACCAGCCTCAGCAACTTAGGAAGACCCTCAACAAAATGACCCTTGGTGAGACCCTGTTCCAAAACAAAAAATAAAACAGAGCTGGGATGTAGCTCAGAGGTAGAACAACCCTGGATCAAACCCTAGTACCACAAAAAGCAAAACAAACAACAATAACAAACCCAAAACAACATCTGGGACCTTTAGTACTACAGGGATTTTGGGGACATTTCAGCAGGGTCCCTGGGGGCTGCAAGTTGAAGCTTTTGTCTTCCTATTTTTTAACCCATTAAGAAATCAAAGTTCATGCCTTCTTTCCTTCATTCTGTGTTACTTATGGAGTACCTACTATGTGTGGGACACAGCTCTTGGTGCTAACAATAAAGTGAGACACCTCAGATGCAATTCCTGCTGTCAAGGAGCTCACGCTACATCTGGGGGGAGGGATGGGGGCTGGAAGGTTTCTGAGTTCCCCGAGAACCCTTGTAGGGAGGCAGTTATCAGCTCAGTCTAAGGAGGATTCTTCTCTCAACTTGAGCTAACTAACTCACACCATGAGCATTTAGAGGATGTAATGGGATCAATTGTGTCCCCAAAAAAGATCTGTCCACATCTTGACCCACAGTACCTACCAACCTGCCCTTATTTGATAAAAGGGGCTTTGCTTTGATGTAATTACAATAAGGCTCTTGTGATGTGATCATCTCAGATTAGGGTAGTCCCTCAATTCAACACCCCAAGTCCTTATAAGACACAGGAGAGAAGAGACAGAGAGGCAGGGGACAGGCAACTTGAAAATCCATGTGACAATAGATGCAGAGATTGGAGTGATGCAGGTTTAGCTTCCTTAAATAAAGCTTCTTATGCTGCACTGCACTTGGCAGTTTCCAAGGCATTCTCACCTCCTTCAACTCAGACCTTGTTTTTTTTTTTAAATATTGAGGGTTGAACCCAGGGGTATTCAACCTCCAAACTACACCCCCAGCTCTAATTTATTTTTTATTTTGAAACAGTCTCTTGCTAAGTTGCTGAGACTAGCCTCAATCCTGTGATCCTCCTGTCTCAGCCTCCCAAGTACTGGAATTACAGACATGCACCATGCCTGGCTTATCTCAGACTTTTTTGCTTGAACTTTTGTTTGAATAAAATCTTAGAATCCCAACATGGAAACCTGAAGACCTTGGCCACCTGCTTCCAAGACTCTTCTGGGACCTCTCCCACCTGTGCAGGAAGAGGGGGCACATGATGTTCATTTGATCTTTATCATCTTAGATAAAAAAAATGAAACCAACCTTACTGATCAAAACAGAGTGTGGGAGAAATAGGCAGTACTGCAACATAGAGGTGCAAAAAGTATGAGCCCTCCTACCACCAACCTGCAATCCCCAGGTACTTGCATCAATAGGTCCAAATAGTCAACATGTAGGCATTCTGTCAAGGAAGCAAGTTGCTCAAGGATGTTAAGCATAAAACTCTCTTATGGAAGTTTCCAGAATTTCAGACAAGGTTCCATGTACAGGTGCTCAGGCTGGGTAGGGTCCCTTTGGGTTGGGAAGGGGGAATAACAGAAAGGAGCTTCCCAGGAGTTCCACATGT
>PVJS01062012.1:0-10846 GCA_004027185.1 Glis glis | reverse complement strand
GGAGGCGGAGACCGGAGGATCCAGGTTCGCGGCCAGCCTCAGCTCTCTCACTCTCTCTCTCCCTGTCTCTCAATCTCTCTCTCTCTCCGTCTCTCTCTCTCTCCTTAGTGAGGCCCTCCGCAACTTTGTGAGACCTGGTTTCAAAATAAAGTATAAAAAATAGGGCCGGGGGCATAGCGCAGAGGTAGAACGCCCCTACATTCAATCCCCGCCGCCGCAAAAAAAAAAAAAACTGTTTAAATAAAAAAAAAAGACAAAATTAACAGTATGAGTTAGGAAGTTTTTGTATACATCAATACAAAACTAGCAAACAAACAAAAAAATCTCAATTTGACTTTTTGTCATGTAGCAATTAACCATAATAAATTATTTAGAGTTCACACATAAGAACTTCACACTGTTTTTCTTTAATCATAGTCAACACAATTCCACATACATTTTTAGTTTTTTAAATAACCACAAAACAGAAAAAAAAAAGTTAAACAACATAGGGGATACAATTCTCAATATCTAGACTGTAAAAAATATTAAAAGAGAGCCGGGCGTGGTGGCGCACACTTGTAATCCCAGTACTTTGGGAGGTGGAGACCGGAGGATCCGGGTTTGCGGCCAGCCTCAGCACTCTCTCTCTCTCTCTCTCTCTCTCAATCTCTCTCTACTTAGTGAGGCCCTCCGCAACTTCGTGAGACCCGGTTTCAAAATAAAGTATAAAAAGTAGGGCCGGGGGTGTAGCGCGGAGGTAGAACGCCCCTGCGTTCAATCCCCGGTACCGCAAAAAAAAAAAAATTTAAAAGATAAGAAATCTGGTTTCCTTCAGCAATAACAAAAGTAAAAAATTGCAAAAGAAAGCAGGAGAAGTGAATTATATTTTGATGCATACCAAACCACCAAAACTTATGGTATAAAACAAAAATCAATAATCATTTATTATTGTTATTTTTTCATATTGGTTTTGGGGATTCAGGGGTCCAACTAAGCACTAAGTTGGAGGTATTTTATGCTGCTGCAGGACAGTAGCAGGGGCTAAAGAAATAGGATATGGCCTTTACTTAAGTTAATGACAACTTATACTTGACTAAAGAAAACAGAAATTCTAATTCTTCACTCTTCAAAAACAAAAATAATGGTTCTTTCTTGATATGCACAGTTGCTTATTGCACTACACCTCTGCATAACAAGGAAAATGTACCCAAAGTTGGATTCGTCCTATTTAAGAGAAGTTATCTGGATAGACTGCTGCAATCTCTTTATTGAGAGTCTTCAGGTGACTGCATTGTATACTGCAAGCAATACATACTCTGCAGTTCTGAAACAATGAGGCATATATCCTGATTGCAGAAAGGATGACAGGAGGCACTCCTGGTCCATCCTAGACGAAGGTATGTAGGCTCGATTTGGCTTATCATCTCTTCAGAACCATGGCCAAGGCTACTTGGTGCTACTTAGAGTAGCTGGCAGTTTCCTTGAGGTCATGAGTTCTAAAATAACCAGTTCCTCAATAATAGTGTAGGCATTTGATAAAATCTGGGTGAGTTCTCTCGCAGCCCTGACCCTTCAGCCCAGCTCATTGTCAGAATCTAGTAGTTTAGAACTATGATTTGAAATTACATGTTAGAAATTTAATACTCAAATTCATACTAGTGACTTGGAGTTGAGACCTTGGGGAGATGATAGGATCATGAAGGTTCTGCCCTCATGAATACATTAGTCCATTCATGGATTAATGAATTAAGCAGTTATTACAAGAGTGGCTCTGTTATAAAAGCAGATTCTTTGATGAGCTAGCTTTGTCTCATCGTGCGATACCCTCTGCCATGTTAGAATGCAGGAAAAAGGCCCTCACCAGAGGCCGAGTGGATATCAGTGCCAGGCTCTTGGGCTTCCCAGCCTACAGAATCACAAACTAAATAGACATCACTTCTTTATAATCACTCTGAGTTATTCAGTTATAGCAACAGAAGACAAACTAAGATATACAGCTTTTAAACTGCACATGTCCACAGAGAAGAAATCTGTAAACTTTGTAAAGATGATTTTTTGAGAACAAATTACAAGAAGGACTAAGGCAATGAGACCATCAAAACTAAGAATTATAAGGAACTTTAAACACATTACATGTGTTTAAAATTCCTCCCGCATGGATAGCAAAAAATATGAATCTTTCTTAGTATGTACATGAATAAGGGCCTTTTTGCACAGGTAAGAATTAAACAGCAGAGATGGATCCAGAAGGCGACATTCTTTAGGTTACTGTGAAAGTACTGGAGCCTTCGGAATAAGTTTCCATAGGGAAAGTATGTGCTGAGTTTGTTTTGACTAGAGGAAAAAGCGTACAAGGAAGTATGCAGCAATTCCCTGCCTAGAGAATGGTACCCACTAACTGAAGGTTCGGGGGTGTAATACCCACATGAGGATGGCAAGGTCCTCAGAGAGGTGATGATATAAGGTTCACTAAGGTACAGCCAATGGCTAAGAATATTCTGATTGATCAACTCTTTATATAAAATGATCTGACATTGAAAGATAGCCCATGGTTCTTTACATTTGCATTAGCATGAACATAAATCCGCAGTCATTGCAATGGCAGATTTTTTCCCATGCCTGAAGAGTGATTTTTGAAGGCCGATTTAGCTGCATCAACCAAATCTGCAGTTTCTTACAAATTCATATTTTAAGACTCCAACTCTAGAGATTATGATTTAATAGGTTTGATTGAGAGCCTGTAAATCTGTATTTACAAATTCCTTAACTACTACTAAAGTATAACTATGCTTCAGAACTGATAATATGTTCAGCAAGGCACTAACCAACTGGAAAACATCCATGCGATAGGAATTTAGTCATAGATGCCAGTGTAAGAAAACTTCAGACTAGACATCTGTAATCTACATGTTTCATCCTGATAGCAAGACGCATTAGATTATAAACACCATGAGATCAGGGATGGTGTCTATGTGATTCACTGACTTTCCCTGAGAACCTAGCATTAGTACATCATAAGCAATAAGTATTTGATGGACAAATGAATGAATGAATCACTAAATTATGAAATATTTCATTTCCAAATAATGGTGAGGTACCAAAAATGACAAATCGAAAAAATGGTATTTTTAATATGTTCTTTCATCAGCCCCCAAAGCAACAAATATCAATGGAAATTGGCTTTATGTGCCACACTAACAGTGCATTATCTGTATAATACATGGTTATGCCTCCTAAACAGGGTTTATTTCTAATGAAAAAATAAAGGCTTTTGAATCTCCAAAATGAGAGGCATTCTTTGAGCACCTGGATGCCTGTTTTCTGCACAGGTGATTATTACACAGTTGTGAGTCACTGAAAAAAAAATCCAAGACAACATTTCCTGTTCTCTGTGACTTTTATAGCAGTGGTTCCAAGTCTGTTTCATTTTCCCAATGATATGTATGGGGCTAAATCTACATTTTCTCAGAACAGTAAGAAATTTTCAGTGAATTTTCTCAGAATCAAAGCTTTCAAATCCATGACCTCTTGACTAAAAGACAGTCTCTACTAGGTTTTTTTTATTTCTTTAACAAATTATATATAGATATAGATATAGATATAGATATAGATATAGATATATAGATATATAGATATATAGATATATAGATATATAGATATATAGATATATAGATATTGTGGTACTGGGGATGGAACCCAGGGGCTTTCTATCTCTGGGCTATACCCCCAGATCTATTTTATTTTTTATTTGGAAACAAGGTCTCACTAAATTGCTGAGAGCCTCACTTAGTTGCTGAGGCTGGCTTTCAACCTGCAATCCTCCTGTCTTAGCCTCCCAAGTACTGGGATTACAAGCATGTGCCACCACATCTGGCTGCAAAGGAATTTTAGAAGATCCATTTTTAACACAATACACACATGCACTAATATTTTCCTAAGACATGCATGTGGAGCATTTGGAATAGTAAATTACAGAAATAGTCAGATCTGATCAGAAAAAAAGTTTCAATTGATTTCCTATCTCTGCAGTATTATTGGAGAGTGTTAGAAATAGACTTGGCATCTTACTTCCTTGGGAGGAAGATGAACCATTTCCTCATTGCCTTGATAAAAAATCCCATCAGAAAAACATCTGTCTAAAATTTCAGTATTTTCTTCACATCGCTAAGCCATTTTTATACCAATACGTATTCTTTAAGGCAGTTCTGTTGATCATTCTAGGAATTTTGTGAATCCCATGCCTCTGCCCAGAGTAGCAGGGTCTTACATGGATTTGAACTTGTAAATATCCTAAGGAATTCTAAACAATGGACATAGGAGTGATGACATTGTGAATAAACAAAATCAAATTGTTATGCCTCTTATGTGCATATTTCTCTCTCTCTTTCTCTCTGAGCATTTTCATTTTCATTTATTTATGGAAGAAACAGAATATTTTCCACCTAATTCACAGCCCTTATGAAGTTATAAAATTGTTGTTGGGGGGGATGTGATCCTAGATAAATACCTAACAACAATGAGATTTATTTTCACTATCATTTAGAAAAATAAATTTTTATAGAAACAGACTTCATGGCACCAAGTCAAATACCTACAAAATTTTAGATTTTCTTTGAAATAGGACACTATAGTGGAAGTTATCCCTAAATTACTTAAATTAAATCTTTAAATTTCTTTAGAGTTGTCACAACTCAATTACAAACCTTTACTAATAATTTCAAGAATATACAGAATGGTTGCTTGACTTATACTGATTAATTATATTAAACAATAATGCAATATATAAAAATTGACATAATCTGAGCCAAGGAACTGACAAAACAAGTTGTAAATTTTATTTTTCTCATTTAGTTTCTGTATTAAGCTAATTGAATTAGAAGTTTTTTTTAATTTAATATTTCTAAAACAATTGTCAGAGATCAAAGAAAACTATGATTCATTCCCAGGTGCACTGGATTCATTCTGTCTTCAGTAGCGCATTCTGCGTTTTTTTTACAATGATCTATGAACACTGAACTAGCAGATGGCTTCTCCTAAATGGCACAGCAACGTGCTCTGAAAAACCACCAACCTTATTAAAAAGTGAGGAATGGTTACATCAGTTTAGAGATGTCATACCCACTTCAATTCCCCATGCTTAAATATCTTATAAGCAGTGGAACCCACAACCTGAATCCTAAAATAACTATCTCTTCATAAATTAGATGGAATATTTGAACTAAATTTATATCAGAACTCTAAACAAATTATGACAGAAATGTAAATATAAAAGGAAGGCTGTCTCCATCATTTTCAGTATTACTGGAGTGGGTTAAAAGTCCTGCTTAGAATTTTCTAGAATATATTGTTTTAATGCAGAGCAGTAGCTTACAATTTTGAATATTACATGGCATATGTTTTCAAGATATAATGGTAGCTAGACCTTAAGTGATAGGTAATTAAAACTATCATTGGATACAAAGGTAAGTATAGGGAACCTATGGGAATTTTTTCTTCTAAATACATTTTCCCTTAACAAAGAACACAGAGAGAATGGTGCAAAACAGAGAGTTAGAATCCAAAAATGTCAATGTTGTCTGCACTTGAGAACACAGTCAATGGAGGAGATGACTAGCTAGCCACTCATCCTCTGTCTAGTCCAGGAGGCTTCCTCAGGTGCATCCCCCATGGCAGCAGTGAGCATGAGAGAAATGCTAAGATTAGAAGACACGTGCTTAAATGGAAATTAGGCATGTTTCACTGAAACCTGAAGAGATTCCTTTTAGGAATTCAGAGAATAATTTTAAAGTGAGATGGTAAATTATTTTGTCTAACTAAAAATGCCTTTAACCACAGGCAATATACCCATATCCACTCCAGGTGATTCACAGCTCTGTAATCAGCAGAGCCACCGCAAGGATCCATTGAAAATACAAGTCACCTCGTGTATTGTCTCTGCTCCAAATTATCCACCAGCTTCCCTTCTCATCAGAGTGATCCCAAGTTCTTTCTGAAGGCCCATGATGCTCCCATGTAATCCCTGACCCCTTATCGCTTCTCCTGCTCTACTTTCCTACCTGATGCCCAACTGGTCTCCTCATTAGTACTTGAACATGGGAAGCAGGAACAAGGCCTTCAGTTCCTTGCTTCTTCTTCCATGTTGTTCTCCTAGGTTTCAGTGTGGCTTACATCCATACCTCCCCTGGGGTTTGCTCATAGTCTCAATGAGAACTGCCCTGAAATAGAAATCCTCCTGCCCTCCACATTCAAAATCCCTACCTTCTTTCCTTGCTGTAGTTTCTCCACAGTTCTTATATCCCATAGACACAATGGGCCACATATTTCACTTTCTAGACATTCCAACTAGAACGTCAGGTATCTAAGGGCAGGGATTTATTTCATTTGGTTACTGATGTATCCTAAGCACCTAGAAAAATTCTTGGCCAACTATAAGTGCTCAGTAAATATTGGAGGTGTCAATGAATTAATGAGAACCACAAATCCAAAATATTCTGTGAATGAGCAAATTAACTATGTTTTGCTAATTCCCAAATGTCTCCTCTTTTACTGTAAGCTTCTGCTCTTGCCACCACATCCTGACACCATGTCACAGAAAACTGTATCTATATCTCTACTTGCATCTTATTCGGGAGGTCAATGCCATCTCTTCTACCTGCTACTCTAAATCCTCACTTTCGAAGCCCTGCTAAAGACATATCTCCTCTTGAAAGTATAAAACACTCACAAATATTTACCTAATGCATGCAATATATTAAGTACTCTCCAAGTAGAGTACTGGATATAGATATTTAAGAGACAGATGTTTTTCCTTAAGCAGTTTTCATCCAGTAAAATTCAGGAACAGGTGTATACCCAAGCATTTCCTATGAATTTCTCTAGTGACTATTACCTGCATTCATTAACAATTTGGGTCTTATGAAGTTATATGTATATATGAGAATATATACACATATATATATATATGTATGTACATATATATTAATTATGTATATTATCTCTCTCTTAATGGCCTCCATACTTATCATCTAATTACCACATGTGATTTCAATTACAATAAAAATGCTTACAAATAAAGACCAACCAGCTACAGCTACTAAACTACCATAACTGTATAATGCAGCCATACCTATAGAATCTTCACATATTAAATCAATCTCATCCCCCTCAAATATTCAATCTTCTAAACTCTTAAAACCAACAAT
Organism: Glis glis; assembly: GCA_004027185.1. Classification (NCBI taxonomy): domain Eukaryota; kingdom Metazoa; phylum Chordata; class Mammalia; order Rodentia; family Gliridae; genus Glis; species Glis glis. Next base: position 3,662 of record PVJS01062012.1, on the reverse strand, counting down.
GATTTCATCCTCATCATAATTTACAACTAATAAAATTAATACTACTTCTATTAAAAATCCTGATATTAAAAACCTCAAACCACTATACTTGCACCTCAAGTTTCAGGGTCTTCTTCAGTAGTCATAGATGTAGTATCTCCAAACACAACCAATATCCACACTAAATTAAATATATATACTTATATATGTATATGTATACACTTCTATATACATATACATGTATAAATCTTCATTAGTTAGTTCATTGTTTTATTCATTTAATAAATATTTATGGAGTCCCTACCACATGCCTGGCACTATTCTAGCTGCTGAGGATATAGCTGTGAACCAAACGAAAAAAGTTCTTCCCTCAAAGAATTCATAGTCTAGTGGGTAGAGACAGTACATAGATTAGTACATAATATATGTAAGTTGTATGAGTATAAACTGGTGATAAGTGCCCTAGGGAAAAATATAGTAGGGCAAAAGGAACATGGATGCTTTATATTAGGGAGTCAAAGGAGCCCTTACTACTTTCCTAATATTTGAGCATAACCCTGAGGGAAGTGGGTGGTGATGTTTTAAGAGGAGCATCCCAGAAAATGGAAGAGAAAATGAAAGGAAGAAAAAAAAGCCTGATACCTCCCTACCTGCCTGGGTAGGGAGGGTGAGGGAAGCGGAGAAGGAACTGAAATAGCAAGATGTGAGATCATGAAAGGTCTTGAGGATTACCTGTGCTTTCTTTTTGCCTTCCTGACTCCCAGGTAATGCTTTTTGGTTATGAAACTGATTTATTTGCACTTTAAGCCTTCTATAGCATGTGCTATGGGACCCTGCACAGAATAGATTAGCTGTGACTAGAAATTGCCATTTTTACTCAAATAAATTAGCAGCAATATCTTGATGTTCCTCAAATGAGAACATTTTACCTATAGAAACATGAAATAAATTGTAAACCAATTAAATTACCCTATCTGTTATAAATTAATAAAATTTTGGCAAGAAATAGAAACTCCCCCTCTGTCATAATTCTCTAGACTAACTGCATCATTCATATCTTTTATTTTTAAGTTATACTTAGTCCCTTCTAATCTTCTGAATTAATGCTTATAATTTAGTTTTTTCAATAGTAAAAGCGTTACACACTTTGGCTCTCTACTTTTTCCTTTTTTAAGGCAAAACATTTGCACTTTCAAATTGTCTTGTTGCACAAATATTAATTGCAGTCAATCACCCACGAAGCAGACATGAGTGTTGATTTAGGGACAAGTAAGGAAAGACAAAATACCATATAGCAATTGAGATTCCCAGACGTTGAAATCAGAATGTCCAGCCTGTTTGGAATCCTCTTACTAGTTAGAAGATCATATCTATAAAAGAATGATGAGATTAGCAACTAACTCACAGAACCCTTACAAAGGTTGAGAGAATACATGTAAAGTGATATCATAGCTCTGTAACATAGCAAAAGCTCAATAAATATTAAATATATAGCATATTAAATTTCATTCAGATATAACCTAGCAAATATAATTCAACAACCATACATACATACATGATACATAACAAGCTTTATTCTCTTTCTCTCTCTATCCCTACTCTTTCTCTTTCCTGAGCTTTGATCCAAGACATATTTCTCCCTGAATGCTATCCCAGTAAATTCAGACCAGTCCCTGCTTTATACAATATTTCAATCATTATACCTACATCTGTGAACCCAAACATGACACAGCTACAGCTTTCTAAATGCTCTTTCTGCCTTAGGACATCCTTCTTTACAACATGTAAAGTACATCATCTGCAATTAACATTAGTAGCCATTATTATTTGTTGCATGAATGAATTGATGAATATGAAAAACAAGGTAGTGATGCATTTGAAATTCAGGCTGAAAATTGAAATTCACTAATTATTAAATGCTTCTCTTTAACCTGGTTTCTCTGAGGAGAGACTCTTGGAATGAGCTTGTCTTAGGCCAGCCTGCCAGGAGCTTACCTAGAGTGAAAGTAATTAGCTACCTCAGGCAGGCAACAAGGCCAGTTTTCCATGTGGGACAATGATAAGCAAATCTTTTTTCCTTGGGCTATTATGGAAAGGTTATCTCTTAAGCACTTTTTCTTGCCTTTAGTGCTGGAATTTAAAACAAGTGTTGAAAATTTTGCTCTGTATCTTGCTCCCATTTATTAGGAATTTTATAAACATTATGCTTTGCAAGACTATTATATGAATAGCTAAAATACTCATGTTTAGTACTTAGACAAGTGCTTCAGAAATCTCAAATAACAAGCATACTTTGATAGAATTTTAAAACATTTTGAAATCATAAGCTCCTAACATGCCTATCCATAACACTATATTATGAAGTTGAATATTCTAAACTCTTTTACCTAATAGTGAATAAATATAAAACTAATTGGGATATATCTCAATGTAACAAATTAACACTTTTTTGTTGTTGTTGTTTTACAGTTTGACAAAATCTAATATCAAAACAAATAACTTGAGAGAATCTTGAGAACTATGCTGTTTCAAAATAACTTTTTAACCAATTAAGTAGAGTTTATAGCTATTAAATAAAATTGTAAGTTGATTATCCTATTTTGCTTCTGTAGGTTTGAATATAGTAAGCAATATGGAAATAGCTTTAAAAATGAATGACTAAGGCCAGACACATGCCTGTAATCCCAGTACATGGGAGCCTGACACAGGAGGATCACAGGTTCAGGGCCAGCCTCAGTAACTTAGCAAGGCTCTCATCAACCTAGCAAGACACTGTTTCAAAATTAATTAATTAATTAATTAATTTTTTAAAAAGGCTGTGAGTGTAGCTCAGAGATAGAATACCCGTGGGTTCAATCCTCAATACCACAAAAAAAGAATGACTAAGAATACATAATTCTATAAACCTTTGTTTTCACTGGTGACAACATTATCAAACTGTCAGATTATATTAATAGGCTCCCTGCCCTTTTCTCTGAAGTAAACGGGTATAAAATGCTTACTCCAGGACTTGTTTTACTGTCCCTTAGCTGTGATTCTTTGTTTTCCGCTTACTGCCTCATGCCTTATTATCCTGAGAGGCATAGTACATGAAACTTGAAATCAGGAAGCTTTTATATTTCTGTCAGAAAAGCACTGGCTTTTTTTTTCCTTTTTTTATGTTTTTATTGGTGCATTGTAGTCTCACATCACAATGAGTATCAGTTTGGTGTTAACATACATGCACACAGCTCTTGGTGTCCCTCCCCCCCTGCCTCCCCCCGCCTCCCCCCCTACATGTAGCACTGAGAATGATGTTGTTATAATCTCATATATACATATTGTTTGTGACAGTAATTCCATAGATTCACTTCTTTCTTACCCTTACCCTTCCCTTGTACCCCTTTCCTTGCACCACTGAGGGTTCTCTGTTGTCATTGGAGTCCCTTTTGTGTCCCCACTACTCCCTAAGTTAGGCATATTAATGAAAACATATGTCCCTTCTTTTTTTTGTGATTGGCTAATCTCACTTAACATAATGTTCTCCAGATCTTTCCATTTTCTTGTGAATGCTGTTATTTTGTTCTTCTTTATTGCTGAGTAGAATTCCATTGTGTGTATTTCCCATAATTTTGTAATCCATTCATCTGTTGATGGACATCTAGGTTGGTTCCATAATTTGGCCACTGTGAATTGTGCTGCTA
>PVJS01062011.1:0-10850 GCA_004027185.1 Glis glis | reverse complement strand
TTCTACCTCCAAGCTACACTCCCAGATTGATTTTATTTATTTGGAAACAGGGTCTCACTAGGTTGCTGAGAGCCTCACTAAATTGTTGAGGCTGGCCGGGCGTGGTGGCGCACGCTTGTAATCCCAGTACTTTGGGAGGCGGAGACCGGAGGATCTGGGTTCGCGGCCAGCCTCAGCTCTCTCTCTCTCTCTCTCTACTTAGTGAGGCCCTCCGCAACTTCGTGAGACCCGGTTTCAAAATAGAGCATAAAAAATAGGGCCGGAGGCGTAGCGCGGAGGTAGAACGCCCCTGCGTTCAATCCCCGGTACCGCAAAAAAAAAAAAAAATTGTTGAGGCTGTACTCGAACCTGTGATCCTCCTGTCTCAGCCTCCCAAGTACTAAGATTACAAGCATGCGCCACCACGCCCAGCTCTATTTTTTGTTTTGTTTTTTGTGGTACCTGGGATTGAACCCAGGGGCATTCTACATCCGGGCTACACCCCCTGCCCTAGTTTTTATTCTTTATTTTGAAACAGGGTCTCACTAAGTTGCGGAGGGCCTCACTAAGTAGCTGAGGCTGGCCGCGAACCTGCATCCTCCTGTCTCAGCCTCCCAAATACTGGGATTATAATTGTGCTCCACCATGCCCGCCTCTCCAAATGTTCTAAAATGGCCATGAATTACTTTTCTAATCCCAACATAGGCAGTGTTTAAAGTAGGAGGGCTGGGGATGTGGCTCAGTGTTAGAGCACCAGTGTGTTCAAGGCCCAGCCCCGGACCCTGTGTGAGCCCTGGTAGCCCTGCTGAGCCCTGCAGTAGGAGTAGAACCTTCCACAGACTGCCCTCGATAAACTCAGAACTCAAGGCCCTCCGACCCCAGTGGGCTAGCTGTCAGCCCCTTGAGCAGCCACGCTTTCCCAGGGCCTTTGCACCCGCCGTTCCGGCTGCCCCAGACCTTTACCAGCCTTCGTTCTTCTGGCCTGTGAGCCGGGACAGAAGTAACGTCCGTAGAGGCTCTACCATAAGGTCCCAGGGGCCGGTCCATTTTTTGCACAGCACTTTCCGGCATGGTCTCAGTATTTGCCAGGGCTTTGCCCCCCGCCCCAGAGATGCAGTCTACAGCACACTGGAGCTGCTCGCTCGGCGCCAAATGGCCCGCGCAGTGCCTACGCCCGCATGGCCCGGGGAGCAAGGCGGCCTGCCTCCTCCGGGAAGCTCTCCGACGGCTGGCCGGGACGGTGCCGGACGCTTCTTCCCTTGCCCGAATCGACCGAGGCACTGGCACCGGGCGCTCCTCACTGGGCCGCAGACTCTCGCAGAGTGCGGAGGGGGCAGTCCCGGGGGCTCCCTGGAAGCGGCGGCTCCTGGAGCTGGCCGGACGGGAGACTGGGGCGGCGGCCCCTGTGCGGTAACAATCGCCCGTCGCCGGTCCCCGCCCTGCCCGAGGGGGCTGCACGCGCTTACCGTCTCCGAGGCCGGCTCCGCCAGGCCCAGGCTCATGGCGGCGGCGCTGCCTGGGCGCCTCGGCCCTCACCTCGGCCCTCGGGACGCGCAGCCCAACAAGCCGCCAGCCGCTGCAGCCCTCCGCTGCTGCCCGCTGCCATGGCAACGGCGCCGCGGCCACGGGCCCCGGATGTGGACGCGCGCCGGGCGGCCTTGCGCACGCGCGGAGGCGGAGGCGGAGGCGGAAGCGCCGCTGCCCCGGGGCCGACCGGAAGCGCTCGCGGAGTTGCTGGCGGAGAGGAGCGCGAGTGCGCTGTCCACCTGGGACGAGCAGGAGGCGCGATTAGTAATGAGTACTCATTCACCAAGTTAAAGTGGAAAGGCAGAGAGAGCTGCTGCAACGTCACAGGCAACGAACTCCTGGGCGCCTGACGTTTAGGGAATTAACCCTCCCAGGCCTTGCATCCTGGGCTCTGGGGTTCTGAGCTAGCCCCAGCACGAGGAAAACACGAAGGGCTGTGGCACTCCCGGGGTATCCTAAAGATGCTTACTTGGGAGGCTGAGACCGGAGGATCCGGGTTCGCGGCCAGCCTCAGCTACTTAGTGAGACCCTGTTTCAAAATAAAGAATTAAAAAAATAGGGCTGGGGTGTAGCCCGGAGGTAGAATGCCCCTGGGTTGAATCCTCAGTACCAAAAAAAAAGAACATGCTGTATCTAGACAAGAAGCTGCAGGCAGCAGCTCTGTTGTGTTCCTGTGACTTCATCTAGAACAAGGACTGACACGGAACAGCTGGGGATTGAACCCAAGGGCATTCTACTTCTGAGCTACACCTCCAGCCCTATTTTTATTTTGAAACAGGGTCTCACTAAGTTGCTAAGGGCCTTTGCCAAATGGATGAGGCTGGCCTCGAACCTGCGACCATCCTGGCTCAGCCTCCCAAGTACTGGGATTACAGGCATGCGCCACCACACAGCAATAAATAGTCATTTGATGCCAGCGAGTCCTAGGACTTCTCTGTGCCTCTCAACTGGAGAGTGAGGATAGGGGTGGTGAGGCTCAAAGGAGTCAGTATCTGTTCAGCACTCAGGAGCGAGTTCAGCATGGCCCTATAGTTATGTGATGAATGAATAAATGAACTGGGTAGAGTGGTGTCATGGAAGTAATGCTTCTGTGGTTATTAATGTTCTTGTTCTGGCCACCACCCTGAACTAGGAGTCCATGGCCCCTTTCCCCTCAGTTTCCCCATCTGTACAACAAAGGGGCGAGCTGCTCTGTGGTTTCAGGGTTGCCTCCCCAAGAGCAGGGACACAGAGCCAGTTTGTGGTTAGGAGCCCAAGTTTTGGAGACTCACTGTTGTCTCCTTGTCTATAAAATGGCAATGGTTTCAGGGCTTTTGTTGGCATCAAAGGAGGAAACAAAATTCAGGACAGTGCCTGGCACATGGTAAGTGCCCCCCCCCCAAATAGGAGCTACTGGGTAACACTGCAGCTATTTGAATGCTTGAATGGTATTTAAAGTAATAAAATTGAGCAGGCACAGTGGCACATACCTATGATCCCAGTACTTGGGAGGCTGAGACAGGAGGATCCCAGGTTGGAAGCCAGCCTCAGAAACTTAAGGAGACCCTCAACGACTTAGTGAAATCCTGTTTCAAAATAAAAATGGCTGGGGGTATAGCTTGAAGATAGAATGCCCCTGGATTCAATCCCCAGTACTAAAATAAAGTAATAAAATTGTGTTTGTTTTGGTTCAGACTCCATATTTAGACCTTTTCTGACGCATCCTCAGAGGAAAGAAACCCCTTAGTGACAGAGTTGTTTAGAAAAGGCAAATCTTTCCAGGACACTCACCTCCTTAAAGGCTCCCATTTGTACCTGGCACGGTGGCTCACTCCTATAATCCCAGCTACTCCACAGGCTGGTGTAGGAGGACCACAAGTTTGAGGCTAGCCTGGGGAACTTAGTGAGACCCTGTCTCAAAATAAAAAGGGGGCTGGGGTGTAGCTTGAGTTAGAACACTGCTGGGTTCAATCCCCAGGACATAAATATATTGGACATATATATATGGGGATTGAATATATATATATATATATATATATATATACATATCATATCTGTGGGCAGACTGGGTTCAAGTCTAAACTGTGCCAACTTGCACAGGAATTAGCCTCTCTGTGCCTCACTTTCCTCATCTGACGGGAGGGGAATAGTATGCACCCTACCAAAGCTCCTGTAGAATCATATGGGTTTACATTAAGTGCAGCACTTAGCACAGTGCTATTTTAAGTTTTACTTTCTCCCCAGCTACTCAATTGGGGTGAATATTAGCATTCCACTAGCATCGTATTTTACTATAAATCTAAGTTCAGGGAAGAGAACTGTATTTCAACCTTTTTCACCCAAGTAGTTATTAGTGTGTGGGAGGAGGGGCACCCTAAGGGTCAGGGAAGGTGGTTGTCCAAAGTGGTTTCCCCATCAACTCAAAATTTTGTTTGGAGCCGGGAGTGGTGGCACACGCTTGTAATCCCAGTACTTTGGGAGGCGGAGACCGGAGGATCCGGGTTCACGGCCAGCCTCAGCGCTCGCTCGCTCTCTCTCTCTCTCTCTCCTTAGCAAGGCCCTCCGCAACTTCATGAGACCCGGTTTCAAAATAAAGTATAAAAAAAAGTAGGGCTGGGGGCGTAGCGCGGAGGTACAACGCCCCTGCGTTCAACCCCCGGTACCGCAAAAAAAAAATAAATAAATAAAAATTTGGTACTGGGGATTGAACTCCAGAGCATTCTACCTCTGAGCTACACTCAGAGCTTTTTATTTATTTATTTTTGGTATTGTGGATTGAACCCAGGGATATTCTGCCTCCAAGCTATACCCCCAGCCCTTGTGTGTGTGTGTGTGTGTGTGTGTGTGTGTGTGTGTGTGTTGAGTCTTGAACAAAAGTGATTCCATCTGGTGAAAACATGTCATTTTGCAGGGCTCTTTGCTGACCAGAAATTCCCAAGCCTTGCTCAATACACCCTTCCCTCTGTTTACGGAAATGTCCCCATTGTCTTGCTTGTCTTGCATTAAGGCTTGCCTGATAAGCCCCTTGCTTATAGACCCCCCTCTGCTTATGGAAAATTCCCATTGTCCTGCCTCTGTAGAACCTCCCTTAAACAACCTATATAAGCTTCTAGTCTGTAGGATCAGGCTCCAGTTTTTCACTGGAGACCCCCTTGCAGATTTTATCCCAATAAAGCCTGTACTACATTAGGGCTGGCTCCCTTCTTCCTCCTTGGAGTTTTCAGTGGTACTGGGGATTGAACCCAAGGACATTCTTTTTTTTTTTTTTTTTTTTTGCAGTACTGGGGATTGAACCCAGGGGTATTTTACCTCCGAGCTACACCCTCAGCCCTATTTTTTTTATTCTTTATTTTGAAACAAGTTCTCACCAAGTTGCAGAGGCTCTCACTAAGTAGCTGAGGCTGGCCACAAACCTGTGATCCTCCTGTCTCAGCCTCTCAAGTACTGGGATTACAGACATTCTACCTCCAAGCTACACTTCCAGCCCTATTTTAGTATTTACATATTTATTTATTGTAATACTAGGGATTGAACCCAGGAACATTCTACCTCTGAGCCACACCCCAGTCCTATTTTTTTTTTTTTTTTTTTTTTTTTTTTTTTTTTTTTTTTTGCTGTACGGGGATTGAACCCAGGGGCATTCTACCTCTGAGATACACCCCCAGTCCTATTTTTTATTCTTTATTTTGAAACGGGGTCTCAATAAGTTGTGGAGGGCCTCACTAAGTAGCTGAGGCTGGCTGCGAACCCACGATCCTCCTGTCTCAGCTTCCCAAGTACTGGGATTACAAGCGTGTGCCACCATACCCGGCTCTATTTTATTTTTATTTATTTTTTTGTGGCACTGGGGATTGAACCCAGGAGCATTCTACCTCCAGCCCTATTTTATTTTTATTTTTGAAACAGGGTCTCACTAGGTTATTGAGAGTCTCACTATTTGCTGACACTGTCCTTGAACCTGCAGTCCTCCTGTCTCAGCCTCCCAAGTACTGGGATTACAAGCTTGTGCCACCACACCAGGCTTTTCTTTTTATTTTGAAACATCTCCCTAGATTGTGAGAGTCTCACTACTTGCTGAGGCTGTCCTTGAACCTGTGATCTTCCTGTCTCATTCTCCCAAGTAGTAGGGTTACAGGCATATGCCACCACACCCAGCTAGTTTTTATTTTGAAACAGCGTCTGCTAAATTGCTGAGACTGGCCTCAAACCTGGGATCCAACCTATAATCCTCCTGTCTCAGCCTCCCAAATACTGAGATTACAGGCATGAACCACCGCACCGGGCTCCCCCAGCCCTTTTGTGTGTGGGGGGTGGGTACTGGGGATTGAACCCAGGGGAATTCTACCTCCAAACTACACCCCCCAGCCCTATTTTATTTTATTTTTGTGGTATTGGGGATAGAACTCAGGGGCTTTCTATCTGAGCTACACCCCCAGCCCTATTTTATGCTTTTATTTTGAAACAGGGTCTAAGTTGCAGAGGACCTCACTAAATTGCTGACGCTGGCCAAGAACCAGCAATCCTCCTGTGTCAGACTCCAGAGTACTGGGATTACAAGCGTGTGCCACCACACCTGGCTGCCCCAGCCCTTTTTATTTTGGAACAGGGTCTCGCTAAATTGCTGAGCATCTCGCTAAACTGCCGAGGCTTGCCCCAAACTTCCAATCCTCCCGTCTCAGCCTCCCAAGTACTTGGATTACAGGCGTGCGCCAGTACGCTCCACTAGTCAAAGTTTTTAAAGTCTCATTTTCATCTTAATAGTCATAGGAATTCTGCTTTCTATTCACTAATATAAAACCGGTGTTCACTCCAAAAATCTTGCCGCAAAACGGACGCTAAGGGGACAGGAATCCCTTTTACGCACGGAGAGCTTCTGGTGCAAACACCAGGCGGCCACAGTCTGGGCGGCTGGACCCGGCTCGGTCCCCGCGCGTGCCCCGCCCCTCCCGCCGACGCAGACGTGCGTCCCTGGGCGGCGAGGCCACGCCCCCTGGAGCCCCGCCTCCAGGGCGCTCCGCCCACAGGCTGCTTGGCACGTACCACTGAACGTCCTGGTGGGGGTGACATGTCCGGGTGACAGGCTTGGCGGCGGCCTTTCCCCAGCTCCGCTCAGCTGGAGCGTTCTTCCTCAAATCCAAGCCCTCGGGCCGGCCACGGCGGCCTCCTGGGAGCTGTCACGGCTCCCCACGCCTGCCATCCCCGCCCGCCTTCTCCCCCGTCCCGGCAGGTGGCACGGCCTGGGGGCGGGGCCTGGGGCCTGGGGGCGGGGCCTGGCTGGCCAGGGGCGGGGCCCGCGGCGGACGCTCGGAGCCGGGCTGGTGAGGCGCGCGTGGGGCCGGGGTCGCGACCGCGGGGCGGGGCGGGGCGGGGCGGGGCGGGGCGGGCGGACGGCGGTCCCGGACGCGGCGGGCGCGAACCGGGGTGGGTTCCCGCTTGCCCTCCGCGTGCAAGTCTGGCCCCTCCTGGCTGGCGCCCTCAGCGGAGGGCTGTAGGCCTCCAACCCTACGTGAGACCGTGTCGCATGAGGGCGCCTCTTACCCGGACGCAGCCACCCCGGGTACCAACCGAAGGATGCTCCAGCCCAGAGAGACCCTGCCCACCTCCCGGGCCAGACGCGCAGGTGCACACCCTGGTCCTGCGGGGACAGACACACCTTCCTCTCCGCACACTGCTGTTGGTTGTGAGATTGTCACAGCAGCCCCGCTGACCCTGGGACCCGGCGCCTGGATAGACATTCCTCTGCACACGTGGTTGACCCCAGGACACCCAGCTGCCCCCGTTCTCGCAACCTGCAGCTAGGTCAGCACCCAGCGGTGCTCCCCATTCCACCAAAGCCCGAGTCAACGGGGTTTTTTTGTTTTGTTTTGTTTTTTTCTCATTCCCAATTTTTCTTTTCTTGAGACCACTGTTCTGTATAGTCAACAGGTTTTGAGCGCCAAAGATCTTGTGGTTTAAGCCAGCCTCTCGTCTCCCAGTAGAGCCACCAGGGATCAGGGCCCTGTCTGCCCTTGATCGCCAAGGGTCCTTCCCCCAGACTGAGCTTTGCATCCATGGGCAGCTCAGAGCTCCAGTCTGAGGTGGAAGTTCTGAGCCCTTCCCGCTCCTAGCCGACTTCATGGGCTGTCTGTGACTAGGGCTAAAGGGGTCTGGAGCTGAGCATGAGGTTACCTCACGTTTTCTTTCTTTCTTTCCTTCCTTCCTTGCTTCCTTCCTTCCTTTTCTCTCTTTCTTTCCTTCCCTCCCTCCCCCCTCCCTCCCTCCCCCTTCCTTCTTTCCCTCCTTCCTTCCCTCCCTCCTTCCTTCCTTCCTTCCTTCCTTTTCTTTCTTTCCTTCCTTCCCTTCCTCCCTCCCTCCCTCCTTCCTTCCTTCCTTCCTTCCTTCCTTCCTAACTTCGGATTGAACCCAGGGGCATTCTACCTCCGAGCTACACCCCCAGCCCTATTTTGTAGTCTTTATTTTGAAACAGGGCCTCACTAAGTAGCTGAGGCTAGCTGCGAACCCGGATCCTACAGTCTCAGCCTCCCACGTTCTGGGATTACAAGCGTGCGCCACCATGCCTGACTTGCACTGCCATTTTAAAAATTATCCGCCATGTCAGGCCCAAAGTTTCGTTTCCTGACATACTGTGATTTGTTTTGTTTCGTTTTTTGCAGTACCGGGGATGGAACCCAGGGGCGTTCTACGTCCGAGTTACACCCCCGGCCCTATTTTTTATACTTTATTTTGAAACTGGGTCTTACAAAGTTGCCGAGGGCCTCACTAAGTAGCTGAGGCTGGCCGCGAACCCAGATCCTCCGGTCTCCGCCTCCCAAGTACTAGGATTACAAGCACGCGCCACCACCACGCCACCACCACGCTGGGCCTCCGACATACTGTAATTAAGTTTCGTTTCTCATCATACTGTTGTTAAGTTTCTGTTTTCCAGCAGACCAAAACCCCCTTCCCCAAAATGACATCATAGCCAAAACTATTGTATTCAAAATATCAACCCCTCCCCTAATGAGCCTTCCCACCACAAACTTTCTGCAGTTAAATTTTATAAAATCCTACGCTTGACTAGCCTAGCTGCTGCTCTCTTGCTTGCCTGAGACAGCCTGTCAGGCTCCTGACAATAAACTTTTCTTTTTTTTTTTTTGCGGTACTGGGATTGAACCCAGGGGCATTCTACCTCCGAGCTACACCCCAGCCCTATTTTTTATTCTTTATTTTGAAACAGGGTCTCACTAAGTTGCGGAGGGCCTCACCAAGTAGCTGAGGCTGGCTTCGAACCTGTGATCCTCCTGTATCATCCCCCCAAGTACTAGAAAGAATTAAAAGCGTGCGCCACCACGCCTGGCTCAATAAACTCTTTTCTTTCCTCCTGGGTGTACATGGTGTGTCCTGTGCCGACCCCCTTTCACTGGTGCCGTGACTCGGATCCAGGTGCTCCTGTAGACCCTGCTACCCTTCGGGGGTTCGAGCTGCTTCGGGACCCTGGTTCCCAGGTCCAGGACTGCCACCGGGAGATCATTCCTTCACCGAGCGCTTTTCACAGTCACGTACCGGCCCTCCAATTCGTTCGGGTAAGTGCACCACTGGGTCTCCCTTGGTGAGTTCTCTCTCAGGTCTTGGATTTTGCCTCCCTACTCCACACAAGTCCTGGTACCAGGCGCCAAGACTCCTATGGGCTCTTGCCTGGGACATGGCAAGGTCAGGGTGACGACCCTCCTTCCCACCTCCCTTCCTATACTTGTTGGACTGATTCGGGTCTGGGGACGCCTTCTCCCAGTCACTCCAACTGACGCCATGGGGGCGGCTCAGTTGCCTATCCCCTCCGATTCTCCTCTGGGTTGTCTTATTTGCCAATCTTGTTCCTCTTTGGTCCCAGACCTTAAGCTGGCCGAGCTCATTTTTCTATGTAACCAAGCCTGGCTACTTTATGACTTAGATAACACCTCCAAATGGCCACTTAATGGCACTTTTATTTATTTTTTTTATATGTTGGCGGTACTGGGGATTGAACCCAGGGGCATTCTACCTCCGGGATACACCCCCAGCCTTATTTTTTTTTTTTTTTTGTGGTACCGGGGATTGAACCCAGTGGCATTCTACCTCCGAGCTATACCCCCGGCCCTATTTTTTATACTTTATTTTGAAACCGGGTCTCACGAAGTTGCGGAGGGCCTCACTAAGTAGCTGAGGCTGGCCACAAACCCAGATACTCCAGTCTCTACCTCCCAAGTACTGGGATTACAAGCGTGCGCCACCACGCCCGGCTTCCAGCCTTATTTTTTATTCTTTATTTTGAAACAGGGTCTTACTAAGTTGCGGAGGGCCTCACTAAGTAGCTGAGGCTGTCTGTGAACCTGGATCCTCTGGTCTCAGCCTCCCAAGTACTGGAATTACAAGCGTGTGCCACCACGCCCGGCTTTAACGGCACTTTTGACCCCACCATTATCCGGGATCTATATAACTTCTCTGAGTGCTCGGGTAAATGGAAGGAAATCCCCTACATCCAGGCTTTTTCCTACCTTTGCTCTAAACCCTCTCTTTGTACCTCTTGTTCTCCTACACAACTGATGCTTGCCTCTAAAAACTCAAATTCCCAAACATCTGAGTTTTCCTTTACCTCCCTTGATCCAGCTGATGAACCACCCCCTTATCATTCCCAAACTCCCCCTTTCAGGGACCTGTGGCCTGATCATGGACCCTGAATGCTCCCAGCTCCTCCCGGCTCTCTGTGCTGTTCTGGCAGATCCCAGGCAGCCAGTGGTAGATGACACCTGTTTGGAGAAGCTGCTGGACTGGTTTAAAACGGTGGCGGAGGCAGGTAAGGGGCATGGGCGCTGCTGTTGGCTATTGTCCAGAGGCCAGAGGATGAGTGTAGAGCATGGGACAAGATGCCTAGGGCTCCCCTGGCCATCTGGTGTCTTTCTTTCACTTCCTAAAGACTCTCTGTGGCTGACTGGGGACAAGTCAAGCTGAGGTCCAGGGCCATGACCTGGAGAGGCTGAGATTCCAGCCAGGATTCAGGGCCCTGCCTGGAGTAAGGCATCTGCCCTTCAGTTCTTGCTAGGTGGTTACAGAGAGCACGAACAAACCGTTTTGTTGTTTTCATTGTGTTTTGTTTGTTTTAAGTCAGATTTGTTTTCTTTCTAATTATGAAAGTAGTGAAAGCTGGGCACTGTGGCACATACCTGTAAGCCCAGTACTTGGGAGGCTGAGACAGGATTGCAGGTTCGAGGCCAGCCTCAGCAATTTAGCGAGACTTTGTTTCAAAATAAAAAGGGCTGGGGGTATAACTTGGGGGTATAATGCCCCTGGGTTCAATCCCCAGTACCAAAACAAAAGGAAGTAGTTTTTTTTTTTTTTTTTTTTTTTTTTTT
>PVJS01062010.1:0-10847 GCA_004027185.1 Glis glis | reverse complement strand
GGTCTCACGAAGTTGCGGAGGGCCTCACTAAATAGAGAGAGAGAGAGAGAGAGAGACAGAGAGAGAGAGAGAGAGAGACAGAGAGAGAGAAAGGGGGAGAGAGAGAGAGAGAGCTGAGGCTGGCCGCGAACCCGGATCCTCTGGTCTCCACCTCCCAAAGTACTGGGATTACAAGTGTGCGCCACCACGCCCGGCTATGTCATTTGCTTTTGTCATTCACAAAGTGCTCAGCAGAGAAAGAATGTAATAGAAGACTTTTATTAAAAGATAACTGTGATTTAATATCAAAAGCAATACAAGACTTCATGGAGAGAAGAAAGAATCACAAACCTCCTTAGGGACGGTCTACTCACTCTTTCATTACATTCTTTTATTACGCTCTTTTGTAGTTTCTTCTTTCTTTTTTATGTCTTTCCTCATTTACACTCTCTCTATTGGAAATGGAGAGTATGGAAACATTACTTTCTATTAGTCACAGTCCAATAATGTTTCTATTGTTGCATTCACTTGCATTTATCTTGCCAAATCTCACTATTCTTTAGATCCTCCCAGAAATACTACAATTATCTCCAACTCCTCCCCAAAGATTTTATTTATAAACATATAAACACATTTACTTATTAAATTAATTCTAGTCATTCTGAAGCTTAGATCATGCAAATATTTCAGTAACAATTTGTTATGCAAAATATAATAAAAAAGAAAGTACATTTTTATAAAGAAAAATTTTTCTTCTTAATAATTATTTGAAGACCTTGTTTAATTCTAAACTTTTCATAAATATAATATAAGCTCTGTTGTGCTTATCTTAAAATGTTGAATATTAAAAATAAATAAATGACTAAGCAGAAAAGTAAGAATAAAATTACAGAGTTGAGAAACTATGAGAAATCATGAAGCAAGATGTTTATCAAATATTGGTGGTAATGTTGCCCCAGGCCCTTCTGTCAGTCTATAAGTGATCTACGGCTGGGAAATAATGGGGAAAATTTTGAGAACTATGCAGAATGAGAGATCTACTTAGAGAATACACATAAAGCCAGGGTTAACAAATGTACGTAAAATATAAATCTCCTCTGGAAGAAAATGTCAAACTCTTGTTCTTTTTTCCTCTTTGAATTCAGAGCAGGTATGTGTCTCAAAAAAATTCTATTAAGTTTTCCTCACAAAAATTGAAGACCTACTTTATAGCATCACTGTGTTCTAAACCATTTCACAATGGTTTGTATTTTATTTTATTTTTTTGTGGTATTGAACCCAGGGGTATTCTACCTCCAGACTACACCTCCAGCCCTGTTTTTTTTATTCTTTATTTTGAAACAAGGTCTCACCAAGTTGCGGAGGCCTCACCAAGTAGCTGAGGCTGTCCACGAACCTGGGATCCTCCAGTCTCAGCCTCCCAAGTACTGGGATTACAAGCGTGCACCACCATGCCCGGCTGGCTTTTATCTTAAAAAAGACTGTTCATCACTCAGAACTCAATACAATAAAAGTATCAACCGGACTGCATTGTTTCCTGGAACTTGGGCTCCTCTTCTAGTTTCATGTTTATTTATGCCTTCATGCTTGTAGGACTGAGTCCCTGGGCTCTAGAGGGCCTTTGCAGTGTTCTGCCAAATTGCCCTCATCATTAGTGGTTAACATCAGAAATGTTGGCTTCCACAAGGCTACTGCAGCTGAACTGGGACCCTCTTTTAAAGAACTCAATTTTTTTAAGTTAGGCTAAGGATAATCTTCTATTGAATTAAGACTTAAAGTCAACTAATGAGGGACCTTAATCACACCTGGAAATTTTCTTTTTTGCCACATAATATAATTTTATCACACAAATGATATGATCATATTCACAGGTATCAGATACACTAAAAAGAGTGAATTACAGAGGGCATATACAACCAAGAAGCCAAAATCTTGGAGGGCATCCTAGAATGCTGCCCACCAGTCAATGGATAGTGAAATTCTAATGAAGGGACAAGATGATTAATAAGATGTAGTGGAGTTGCTATGTGGTTCAGATGATGCATATCGGGACTTCAAAATATTGATAAAGGCATATTTTTGAGGTTTGGTAGTAGCTAAAAGTTTTGTGTATTTATACATGCCTGTTTTTTAATATTCTTTCACCCCTTAAGGCCATATTCAGATTTTAATTATTGCCACATATTTGTGGCAATATGTGGCACATTATTGACTCATATTAAATATGAGTCCTGGGACCTATTAATTCAATTCTCTTGGCTTTAGTTCCTTGATTTCTACAGGGGTGATATTAGCATGAGTCACAGTCATTTACCTGAAACCCTTGGGACCAGATGTGTTCAAGTGTTCAAGAATTCAGTTTTCTTTTTTTTTTCAGGGGGGCTACTGGGGATTGAACCCAGGGGCATTCTACCCCTGAGCTACACTCCTAGCCCTATTTTAATTAAATTTTGAAACAGGGTCTCGCTAGGTTGATGAGAGTCTCACTACTTGCTGAGACTGTCCTTAAACCTATGGTCCCACTGTTGCAGCCTTCCAAGTACTAGGATTACAGGAGTGTCCCATCATGCCCAACCAGGAATTCAGAGTTTTCATTTTTTAAAGATGTGTCTGTATATGTGTGTGTGTATCTGTGTGAATGTGGGTAGTGACACACAAAGTAAATATAAAGTGATACGTGTACATGTATTGCATCGCTACTGATACATGTTATATAGTATGCATGTGGATAGATGGAGAGCTAGTCTACCAGCATCTCAGGGTCAATCAAGTTAATATTTATAAAATGAAAAATAGCTTTGGGACACAAAGTAGCATAGTATTAGTCAGTATCAGATAAGAATTTGATGCTATATTGATTATTAATTTTTAGGAGAATTGAAAATTTCATAAAAACAAGAAAAAAGTATCATATATAAGTTTTGAATTGTTCAAATTATTCTTCTGCATCTGTTTGGGTGATTATAAGATTTGTCTCTTTTACACTGTTAATATTGTGAACATAAGTTGATGTTCAATTTTATACCAATCTTACATCTTTAGGATAAACAAGTTTGGCCTGGCAAAAAATTTGTATGTTTTTGGATTTTTTGGCTAACTTTTCCTTAAGGTTTTTTGTGCCTATGCCCCTAAGCCTTATTGATCTAAATCTTTCTTTTCTTGTAATCTTTGTTTGATATTTGTATAAGCTTAGTGCTTCCAAAATAAGTTGGAAAATGTTCCCTTCTCTTATATTATCTGATAGAGTTTGAATAGGATTTATACAATTTTTCTCCTTAAATATTTGGTAGAATTAATCAATGAAGACATATGTACCTACAGAGAGGGAGAGGGAGAGAGAGAGAGAGAAAGTTCGTAAAAAATCTTTTGCAACCCTGGTATTCCCACTTACAGCATGTAGCTAATAGCATATAGGTCCCTAGTAATTCCTTGCTAGGTTTCGTTTACTATTCCCTAATTGTAAGGGTAACCCTGTGCAGATTTGTCTATTTAGATTATTATGAACTTTCTCCACAAACCCTAGATGGTTCTTCACTGAATTCTGATCTCTATCTCTTCGCATCAGTGAGGTTATTCTGTGATGGTTGTGCTCTCTTATTTATTTTACAGTGGGGAAAGTGACTCCTGGCCAAAAAAAAAAAAATGACCATAAAGCTCACATATTTTTCTCTCTATTAGAGATTTCAGTTCTTTGGATATATATTTTTCAATATCTAAATCCATCTATATCATATATGTTGACTTGTTTTTTAATTGTTACAAGAGGGATGCTCAAGAGGCATATGATGTGTTTATACTGTTTTTCCTATATTATTGGTCCATCTCTTCACTCTTTTTTTTTCTTTTTTTTTTTTTGCAGTACCAGGGATTGAACCCAGGGGCGTTCTGTTCTGCCTCCGCGCTATGCCCCCGGCCCTATTTTTTTATGCTTTATTTTGAAATCAGGTCTCACGAAGTTGCGGAGGGCCTCACTAGAGAGAGAGAGAGAGAGAGAGAGAGAGAGACAGGGAGAGAGAGGAGAGAGAGGAGAAAGAGAGAGCGCGCACAGTGCCCGCGCGTGCGCGCTGAGGCTGGCCGCGAACCCCAATCCTCCGGTCTCCGCCTCCCAAAGTACTGGGATTACAAGCGTGTGCCACCACGCCTGGCCTCTTCTCTCTTAGACTCCATAACAATATCTCTAAATGCAGCAGCATTAAAGATTGTCTCATGAAGTGAATGGAGGGTATTTTCCTACATATTTACTTTGAATATTGTCATGATACTTGTTTATAGCAACAGAATAAACTGTAAGTGAAAGTATGATGCTGTAATCAGATTTTACATGTTTCCAAAAATCTCTTTTACTTCAGCCATTTCCATGAGAAGAATATTACAGGGTAGTATGCTCATTCCCAACAAAGGGTACATATTGTGTGGAACCGAGCCTCTGAGGCTAAAGCACATCAGCTGAGGCGATGGGAAATTGTTTATCTGGGATGTCAACTTGATTGGATTAAGCAACTTCTGGCTATGTTGATGAGGGTGTTTACAGAGATTATTGGCACACAGAACCCAAACTCAGGACTGAGACCCACCCCAAATGTAAGTAGGCTTCCCAGTAGATCCCAGTAGACTGGGTACCTGAATGGAAGGTACCCAGAAGAGGTAGTAGAAGGAGGAAGCAACACAGAGGCAATCTCAATTTTCCTGGAGCAGGTGCATCTATTGTTGCTGCCATTGTCTAAGAATTTTAGACTACGACTCCTTCCCCCTTCCAGTGAAGACTCTCAGCAAGGAATCCCTATGGCATTTCCAGGCCCTTCTGTCCTGGGCTGGGGCTGAAGCATTGGTCCCTTGTGTTCTGAAGCTGCAGCCTCAGACTGAGCAGTTACTGGTTCCTCTGGCGTGCTGCCATGCAGGAGGCCATTGTGAAACTCTCCACCTTCTGATCCTGTAAGCCAGTCTAACAAATCCCCCTTTATAATCATTCATATATCCTGTTGGTTCTGTTCCTCTCAATAATCCTGCTTAAAACACCATAATTTCTGAGTTACACTTAGACATAAATAGATGGGCGTATTGTATGTTAGTATACCCAACCCTCATTTAAAGTAAGGTGTTATGCTTCATTTCTTGTGAGTGGAACACTTACATAAATTATGTGAAAGTCTGATGCACAGATGTTTTATGTAAGGTGGGTTTCTTTTTTTAAGTACTTTAGTGTGTGGCACCATAGGATTCCCCAAGTTCATCTACATTTCATGCCCTGGTCCATAAAACATCCATTTATCTAAGAAGCCCTGTTTTTCTTCCAAGATGTGAACACTGTGTGTACTCATTGCTATTGAGATGTCTTTGATTCTAAACCTTCTTCGCTGTTAAAGCAGAAAATATATATATGGCAGGCCGGGCATGGTGGTGTGTGTTTGTAATCCCAGTACTTGGGAGGCGGATACCAGAGGATCTGGGTTTATGGCCAGCCTCAGTTACTTAGTGAGGCCCTCCGCAACTTCGTGAGACCCAGTTTCAAAATAAAGTATAAAAATAGGGCCAGGGTGAACGCCCCTGGGTTCAATCCCTGGTACCGCAAAAAAAAAAAAAATATATATATATATATGGTATACTAACCCATATATCTAACCCATATATAGATACATATTTTAAACATTTCTATATGTAATATCTGTATCAATACTAAGTAAAACATGTATTTATACAGATGTGTCCAACTCTAACATGTTTTCATAAGGATCATTCCAGGCTTCTCCCTAGGGATGCATATATAAATTTATTTTTTAAATTTTATTATTTCTTGTCTTATGTAATTTTTCCATGTAGATCCAAGGTTTTCTTCTATCTAAAGCACTTCTTCTGTCTCTTCTTGTAAGATAAATTTGCTGGTAATGAATTCCACAGATTTTGTAATTATTACTCTTATATCCCTCAGATTAGATGTATACCCCCATTCTCTGCTTCTTTCAAGATTCTCTTTGATTTTCTGCAGTTTGAATATGATACGTATATCATATTCATATGTGTGTGTGTGACTGTATGTCTTGTTTTATCCTTGTCACTGGCTCTGTTTTGGGTTTGTTATTTATCTGTCTTGATAGTCTCTGAGTTTCCTGGATCTGTGTTTGAATATCCATCATTAGCTTAAAAAAAATCTCTGCTGTTATTACTTAGGCTCCCTTTTCTCTTTCTTATCCTTCTTATATGTCCATTAGATATATGTTGCAAAATTTTTAAATATCCCAAAATACAAAAGTCTATATTTTTAATTCTTCTCTTCCTTTGGATTTTAGTTTCTATTAACCTATCTTCAAACTCACTGATTTTTTTTGGCTTTATTATTGATGAACCCATTAAAGGCATTTCTTATTTCTGATGCATTACTTTTAGCATTCCCTTTTAAATATTTCTTAGAGTTTCATCTCTCTTCTTATACTATGTAGATCTTTTTGTGTTGTCTGTTTTCCATTAGTGGGCTTAACAACATAGTCATTTTAATTTCTTTAACTGTCCTGTTCCAATGAATTAATTTTCTCCTCAGACTATTTTTTCTTTTAAAATACCTTTTTTCTTTTCTTTCTTTTTTTTTCTTCTTTTGTGGTGCTAGAGATAAGAACCCAGTGGTATTCTATCTTTGAGCTACACTCCCAGCCTTTTTTATTTTTATTTTTTTATTTCAAAACAGGGTCTCACTAAGTTACTGACGGCCTCGCTAAGCTACTGGCTTGAACCTGCGATCTTCCTGTCTCAGCCTCCCAAGTACTGGGATTACAGGTGTGCACCTGTAATTTTTTGCATTGTAATTTTTTGGTAAAACAATTTGCACTTCTCTAGGGACTCCTCCTTCATCAAAGGAGCACTTTCAGCTATACTGTTCTGTACTTTACTGGAGTTCTTTCAGTGTGTAGTAACATATGGGAGAGGATGAACTTTCATAAATTTCTTCTTCAGTCTCAGTCTTTCTGTGGACTTGTATTTTGACACTTTGACATTTATATGGATTTTCAAATAATGACCTTTTTATTTTTTTCCACCTGCTCCTTCTTCCCTTTCTTGACAGTTATGTTCTCAACCTATTTCTTTGTAGCACTGTACACACTTGTTTATGTTTCACCCCACACTTAAGTAGAGATTAATGCTAGCAGAACATGGATGCAACTTTTCCACTGTGGAATAGGTTTCTTATGGAGGACCCTCTGAGCACATTCTTCTTCTCCTGCCAGGGCCACAGTGATTATTTTTGGATCTTCACCATGGAAACCTGATATGTATGGATATTGAAGGAAAGTCCTGAAAGAATAGTGACACCCATGAAGCTACATTGTGAGGTGTTTCCTCAGGCTCCAGCTACTCATCAAAATGATATTTTAAGTGGTCCTATCAACCTGTGGTTCCCAAGGCTTGGGCTCCAGGTAAGCTCATCTCAGCAGTGACTCTTGGATATATCTCTTTCTCAAGATTTCTAGGATTCAGTTTGCCCTGAACCTCGATTCTCTGATGGGTCCAAGAATATTCATATTTGTCTTTCAAATTAAATAAAGTTTTCTTGTAAGTTTGTTTTTTTGCTTGCTTGTTTTGTGGTACTGGGGAATTGAACCCAGGGGCATTCTACATCTGAGATACACTCCCAGTCCTATTTTTTTTTAAACAAGGTCTCACTAAGTTGCTGAGGTCATCACTAAGCAAAATTAAAAAAATATATTGGTGCATTGTAATTGTACATGATAGTGAGACTCATAGTGATACATTCTTATATGCTTGTGACATTATTTGTTCTGTTTTCTTTCCCAGTTGCAAAATCTCAAGTAATGATTTCTAAGATTTTTACATACTACAGATGAACTGAAAGCTGAAGGTTAACGTTTTCCTGCCAAGGGGAAATATCCTCTAAATCTGATTCTCTAGATCTAACATAGGGATATCTTCCTAGGAACATATTTTAAACGAAAATAAGGTCCCAGCCCTCAGATACTCAATAACTTTTAATCTTAGGTGAAAAATAAGCTCAATTTATGTAGATTATTTAAATAGCAGGAATTCAGAATTATGAATTGGTTACTGAAAATTGTGCTCTTAGATAAGGCTATATAACTTTATATTTTCATTAAAAGTTTGTCTTAAAATAGGATCTTTGCCAGTTATTCTTCTGATAGAAGACTATTATCTAGAATATACAAAGAACTTAAATAACTTAACACATACACACAAAAAAAAAACCAATCAAGAAACGGGCAATTGAACTAGACACTTCACAAAAGAAGAAATACAAATGGCCAATGAATAAGTGAAAAAGTGTTCAACATCATTAGCAATCAGAGAGATGCATGTCAAACTACACTGAGACTCCATCTAACCTCAATCAGAATGGAAATTATCAAGAAGTCAAACAACAATAAATGCTGGTGAGGATGTGGGGAGATAGGAACTCTTCTACACTGTTGGTAGGATAAAAAATTCGTACAGCCACTATGGAGATCCATGTGGAAATTCTTCAGAAAACTGGGAAAGGATCCACCATATGATCCAGGTATACCACTCCTGGGTATTTTTCCAGAGGGACTAAAATCAGAGTATTATAGTAATACATGCAAATCCATGTTTATAGCTGCACAATTCACAATAGCCAAATTATGGAACCAACCTAGGTGTCCATCAATAGATGAATGGATTACAAAATTGTAGGATACACACACAATGGAATTCTACTCATCAATAAAGAACAAAATAATGTCATTTTCAGGAAAATGGATGGGCCTGGATACTATATGTTAAGTGAGATTAACCAGTCACAGAAAGTGAAGGTTCATAAGTTTTTTCTCATTTGCAAAAGCTAGGGAGTAATCGGGATACCAGAGGGGCTTCAGATAATGGAGGAAAAACTCCAGTGGAGCCAGGGAGGTGGTCTAAGGGAGGGCTGGGGAGAGGTAAGATCAATAAAGGAATTGAAGTGTCAATTAAACAGTTAAGCAAAACTGCTGAAACATTTGGCCTGCTAAAAATACTTGGCTAAGCAATAGCTGGGAAAACAGGATGTCCTTGCCTCGGGACCCTTAATCAAGGTTAAGATGACATTCTACGGGTGGGCTAATGCTGACGGTAACATTCCGGGAAGTTAAAGAAAACATGTCTAAACATAGGCCCTTGTACAAGGACAGATGCCAGTGACCAATCCGTGGTTAGCCACGAAACCTAAAGCCTGTCATGGTAAGGGTCATAACGACCCACGACAGAATTGACAGACCCAATTGACAGAAGTTCCTTGTTTAACTGCCCAATCAATAGAAGGTTCTTTGTCTAAAACCATGTAAAAATGTAAGCGAAAATGTGTTCTGGGTCCCCACACTGAACTGCTGTGTCAGTTTATGTCGGGCACCCTGGCTTAAGCTTGAATAAAGGCTCTTCTGCTGTTGCATAAGGATCAGCTCCTTGGTGGTCTCTTCGGGATAAAGGGTCCGAGCATAACAGAATCACTTCCATTAATATTATGTACATATGTGAGAATAGCAATGTCAATCTCAATTTCCTGTATGGGGAAGCGGGGGATAGGGAGGGAAGCAGGGGAAAGCCCACCAAGTGCGATGTGCATGGATGACGCTATCACTATGAACTGTATTATGATGTGAGACTGTAATGCACCAATAAAAGTATTAAAAAATAAAATAAAATAAATAAAATTCATTTTATATTAACATTCACAATCAACAATTAGTGCAAGATCCTGGGAAAATATGACATGCTTCCAGAAATTTACATATTCACTATTAAATATAAAATATTTTATAATATTTATGTTTTATATATTAACACAAGAGTTTTTCTTTGCCAATAAAATCTATTCCTTTTATTTTAGTACTTCCAGTTGTAAAATATATGCCTACATTCACTTAGCATGTGAATCTATGTTCTTAATACTCTCCTTTTATTAAGCAGAATTTGTGACTGCTTTCTAAGTTAGATGAAATAAACAATTTCAGTCAAAATTCTCCAAGAGGATTGTGTTATTATTTTGTAGATATTTTGCATAGAAGTTTAAGTTTAAAACAAATTTGAAAGATGTTATGAGAATAGGCAGTTTTTATAGAAGTACCATGCACCTAATTCAGGTACAAAATTGTATGTCCTATGAATTAATTGTTATTGTTGCAAAGCAATAATTTATGGAAGAAAACTCTATACTAAATTTATTTACAATAGTTGTGAATGATTTGGTCAAGTAGGATTACTTGACATTGTTGGACTATTGTTTAGAATTATACATTTTTTTAAATTGTTGTTTCAACTTGAACCCATTGAACTCCAAGTTTGCATATAGTAATGCTCCATTGAAATACTTGCAATCATTAGGATTAAAATCTCCATTCAATATTGTATACTTCATGCCTCTAATAAATACCATTATCCAGAACAGTCATCTCTTTAGACAAGAGATTGAATCTGAATATCATTCCCTACCTAGCTCACTTTGTATAATACAAGTGTTACTTTAAAGTTTGTGGGTCAGTATATATGCAAAAATTGTCTTTTGCATGGGTAAGTTTTACATTAAGGCAAACCAGGGATAGCATATTTCTAAATAGAGAATATTACCATTATGTAAAGTAGAGGGTAAGTCTGTGAAAGTGTTTTCAGAAGAGATTAGCATTTGAATGAGTAAATTGTGTAATGAAGATACACCCTCACCAATGCAGGCAAGTATTATCTAATCTGCTGAAGTTGCAAATAGAACAAAAAAGTGGCAAAGGGTAAATTCCCCCCTCCACTTCTTTTTGAGCTAAGGCATCCACCTCCTCTTTTCTTGAATATCAAAGCTCCTGATTCTCAGACCTGTGGTGTCTGGGAATTAACACCCTTGGTTCCTCTGGTTCTTAGGCCTTGAA
>PVJS01062009.1:0-10848 GCA_004027185.1 Glis glis | reverse complement strand
AGAGAGAGAGAGAGAGAGATACAGGGAGAGAGAGAGAGAGAGAGAGAGAGAGAGAGAGACTGGGAGAGAGACAGAGAGCTGAGGCTGGTCGCGAACCCGGATCCTCCAGTCTCTGCCTCCCAAAGTACTGGGATTACAAGCGTGCGCCACCACGCCCGGCACAGTCTGGTAATTCTAGTACTTGGGAGGCTGAGGCAGGAGGATCACAAGTTCGAGGCCAATGCACGGAAACTTAGCTAGATTCTGTTTCAAAATAAAAACATAAAAAAAAAAAGCTGGGGGCATAGTCTCAGAGGTAGAACACTCCTGGGTTTAATATCCACAACCACAGAAATAATCGAATATATGTATGAGGTACGATGGTGTTGTGATGTAGGTAAACATTGTAGCAAGAATAAATCAAGCTAATTAACATATCCAGCCAGGCTTGGGGGCGCCCACCTGTAATCCCAGTACTTGGGAGGCTGAGACAGGAGGATTGCAATTTTGAGACCAGCCTCAGCAACTAAGCCCAGACCCTTAGCAATTTAGCAAGACCCTGTTTTGGAACAAAAGTTTTTTAAAAATTTAAAAAGAGGGCTGTGGAGCCAGGCGTGGTGGCGCACGCTTGTAATTCCAGTACTTTGGGAGGCGGAGACTGGAGGATCCAGGTTCGCGGCCAGCCTCAGCTCTCTGTCTCTCTCCCAGTCTCTCTCTCTCTCTCTCTCTCTCTCTCTCTCCTCTACTTAGTGAGGTCCTCTGCAACTTCGTGAGACCCGGTTTCAAAATAAAGTATAAAAAATAGGGCCGGGGGTGTAGCGCGGAGGTAGAATGCCCCTGCGTTCAATCCCCGGTACCGCCAAAAAAAAAAAAAAAATAGAGAGCCAGGGGTGTAGCTCAGAGGTAGAACGCCCCTGGAACATCCATGGAAGGCAAGTGCTTTACCACTGAGCTACATCCCAGCCTCCCCAGCTCTTCTTTTTCATTTTATTTTGAAATAGGGTCTCGATAAGTTGCTGAGACTGGACTCCAACCTGCGACCCTCCTGTCTCAGCCTCCCAAATACTGGGATTAGAGGTGTGCACCACCACATGTCTGGCTTAAAAATAAAGTATACAGAGAAATTCAAAACCAAATCAACAACAAACCAACGATCCAGTCTGCTCTTACTTTTCATTTTGGGGGCCGTTGGGGCTCCATTGTTATCTGATCCCCGAGTGCCAAGCCCCACTGGGCTCCCATGGAGGTAAGCTACAGATGTGATCACCGGCTTTTACCCTCTGTTGGTCTACACTGCCTTACAAATAACTTCTCCTTCCCCCATGGGAAGGGGAGCCTGTTCAGGTCCTGCACCTGGAGCTACACTTAGGAATTGCTTTGATGGAGGGTGCATTGGTAAATATCTTGTAAACAGAGGTTTAAAAAGTGCCCGATCTCTGAGGTTCACCAGCTCTAATTACTGCTTTTGGGAATCCTGGGATGGCCACCCTGAAACAGACTGGTGCTGGCCTCTAGGATGACTAATTAAGGACACACCCCATGACGATCCCCTCTCACCTCTGTAGAGCCAGGGCCCACAGCCAGACACACAGAGAGGCGGCTTGAACCCTGGAGACTGGCAACTCATGGGCCCATCTTGGCTGACGCCAGACCAGATTTCCAATCTACAGAGCTGTGGACAGGCAATGGTTCTATTATTTTTACATTTATTTATTTATTTATTTATTTTTTGATTTTTTTAATATTTCATTTCCTTTTTCTTATGTTCATTTATTGGTGCATTGTAATTATACATTTTGATACATGTCAGGGTATGAACATCATACATGCACACATTGCACATTTAGCCCTCCCTCCAATCCCATCCTATTCCCTCCCCCTTCCCTCCCTTTCATGCTCCGGTTAGTGATTGAGTCTTATAGGTTTGTGTATGTACATCATGTGCTAGAGTGTGTTTCCCTCCACTCCCCTCCCAACTCCCTCAGTTAGGTCACCTTCTTTGTCCATCTAAAGATTTCTTCTTCTTCCCTTCTAAGTCCCTTCTAAGTCCCATTCTATCTAGCTCCCACAGATTAGGGGGAACATATTTATTAATTTTGAAATGGGGTCTTGCTAAGTTGCTGAGGGTCTCTCTAAGTTGCTGAGGCTGGCTGTAAACCTGAAAACCTCCTGTCTCATGCTCCCAAGTACTGGGATGACAGGCGTGTGCCACCATGCCTGTCTCCAATAGTTCTATTTAAAGCTACTTTAAAAAAATAGATGTTGACTTTGATATATTTGTGTATGTACATCCTGAGCATTAGGGTGTTTCCCTACACTGAGCAGGAGAAGGAGGGAAGGGGGAGGGAATGGGAGTGGGAATTGGGGGAGGGCTAATCGACCAGTGTGTACATGTATGCTTCTACTACCCTGAAACCCATTGAGATGTATGATTACAGTGCTCCAAAATAGATAATCAAGTAAAAATAAGATTATGTCATTAAAAAAATAGATACTGTAGTCTGTGATGCAGGAAACACGAACTGGCATACATGCTAAATATTTGTGGAATGAATGAATGAATGAATAATGGTCTCAGACCTTACCAAAAAACTCGACATCTGTGTATTTCTATTTATTTACTTTTACACATATAAGGCGATGTGGATCTTATACATATGTATTCCCTTCTGGTACGAATTAAGGAAGCACAACTCTTTCTATTAAAACACTCACGCTGGCAGGAGGATTTTATAGATATTTTACTTACTAAAATTATTGGTGTAAGCTGGGCATGGTGGCCCACACCTGTCATCCCAGTACTTGGGAGGCTGAGACAGGAGGATCACAGGTTTGAGACCGGCCTCAGCAACTTAGAGAGGCCCTCTGCAACTTAGTGACACCCTGTTAAAAAAAAATAGAACCACGTTTTTTTTTTTTTTTTAAATAGAGCTGTGGGTATAGCTCAGAGGTCGAATGCCCCTGGGTTCAATCCCCAGTACTACAAAAATAAATAAATAAATAAATACCATAAAAACCTTCTAGAAGGAAGTTGCAATTTAATTGATATACATCACAACCAACTGCTCACCCCATTCTCCTGAGATAGAGAAAGAGGAGAGGCAAAGAGAGAGAGCAAGAGAGAGAGATACAAATTTCTGTTTTTTTTTTCAGTACTGGGGATTGAACCCAGGGGCATTCTACCTCCGAGCTACACCCCCAGCCCTATTATTTATTCTTTATTTGGAAACAGGGTCTCGCTAAGTTGCGGAGGCCTCACTAAGTAGCTGAGGTTGGCTATGAACCTGTGATCCTCCTGTCTCAGCCTCCCAAGTACTGGGATTACACGCGTGTGCCACCACGCCTGGCTTATGACATCCATTCTGAATGAACTATTAGAGTGAATTGGATAAATTCCCAAATACTTGGGACCTGGTGGAAGAGACAGAGCCCGACATATGTCAATGTGCTCTTCTTCCATTTCTCAGATTCACCCACAGCTAAATTGGTGTCCTTTGACTCTTTCTGGGAGAACAATCACCATATATTGCTTATGGGAGGAAGTATTATAAAATTGAGGTGTGGGGGGTATAGTGGTGCACTCTTGTAATCCCAGTACTTGGGAGGCTGAGACAGGAGTATCATAGGTTCAAGGATAGCCCTCAGCAGGTAGTGAGACTCTCATCAACCTAGTGAGACCCTGTTTCAAAATAAAAATAGAAAAATAGGGCTGAAGGTATAGCTCAGATGTAGAATGCTACTGGGCTCAATCCCCAGCATCAAAACACACACACACACACACACACACAAAAAAAAAAACAAAAAACAAAAACCATGATGTGTCTTTTATTCCTCTCTGTCTTTCCTTCTCCTTTCTGGAAGGTTCTTGGAAACTACTTACCCCAGCCCTAGAGCTACAAGGTGGTCCTCAGAACCAAGCCCCGGTTCACCAGGAGGAAACCTGTAAAATTCTGAGATATTGAGATTTCCAAGTGTGTTGTAGTAGCTGCTGCTCAATACCCCCAACTAACCCAAAACACATATCCCCAATGCCGTTTTTCAAAACCCACTCCGGTAAACAACAAAATGGCTATTTTTTTAAGACAACACGATCCAGGAATAGAAATTCCTGTGTTTCAGCCAGAGGCTATGGTGGAGGTGGCAGCGATGTTAGTCACCAGCTTCTAAAATAGGCTGGGTACATTGGCGGTGGCACAATTCCCACATCGGATGGAGGGTTGGATCGCTCGGGGCCCCGAGTGATGGATGATATTCACGTGGGCTAAGTAGATCCAATAAATCATAAGACATTTTACTGACTCAGCTGCGTGGAGCGCTGGAGCCAGCAGCCTGACATTTCACACATCTTAAATTAAGAGTAATGGGTCCTTCTTTGATCATTTACCCAATAGGGAGAATAAAATACCCGAGCTGAAAGGGCTTTCAAAATGATTCTGATGAATCCCCGTAGTTTAATCCAAATATTTATGATGATCCATGGTCTGGGATGGGCACTGGGGAATGAAGGAATAAATGAGACCCAGTCCCGTTCCTCAAGGAGTTTCCGTTTTAAGTAGAACAAACCCTGGAACTGAACATTTAAAGATGTAGATGCGAATGCTAGGCATGGTGGCACACATCTGTAATTTCAGGACTTGGGAGGCTGAGACAGGAGGATCGCAGGTTGGAGGCCAGCCTCAGCGGCTTAGTCAGGACCTCTGTGACTTAGTGAGACCCTGTTTCAAAATAAAGAATAAAAAATAGGGCTGGGCTGGGCGTGGTGGTGCACACTTGTAATCCCAGGAATGGGGGGCTGAGACAGGAGGATCGTAGGTTGGAGGCCAGCCTCAGCTACTTAGTGAGGACCTCCATGACTTAGCGAGACGCTGTTTCAAAATATAAAGGGCTGGGGGTGTAGCTCAGAGGTAGAATGCCCCTGGATTCAATCCCCAGCACTAGAAAATAAAAAGAAAGAGAGAAAGAGAGAGAGAGAGAGCGAGCGAGAGAGAGAGAGAGAGAGAGAGAGAGAGAAGGGAGGGAGGGAGGAAGGAAGGAAGGAAGGAGGAAGGAAGGAAGGAGACACTAGACTCATATCAAGGGTACTGGGTGGATTTGGGGGAAGGCTACTCAGCTCCATGTAGGGTTCATAAGAGGCTTTCTGAAAGAATGATGGACAAGGTGGATCATGAAAAATATCAGATAAGCAAATATGGAGGAAACATCCCTGGGAAGGGGGTCTGTGAGCAGAGGAGACAAAATAGAAAACAGCATGGCTTATTAGGAGAGGGGTCAACCGTGAAATTCATGCATAGTGCTGTCCATGTTTCAGAGATTGGTCTAAAAGCTTTCGGCATATGAACTCTGTCACACCGATTTGGCTATCACTGGAGTAGAAGGTGGAGAAATGTCGGTATATGATGTTGGGTAGCAATTGACCAGGATGGGAAATCTAACTCAATGAAAGTGGGCTACATTGAAGGTTGCTAGGAAGTGATAAATTCGTTCACTAGGGCTTCAGAGGCATGAGTATGTGATAATACGTGATCAGAAACACTACATGAGCCAGGTGTGGTGGTGCGCGCTTATAATCCCAGTACTTGGGAGGCTGAGCCAGGAGGATCACAGGTCTGAGGATAGCCCCAGCAACTTAGTGAGACCCTCAGCAACTTAGTGAGACCCTGTTTCAAAAATTAAAAAAGTATATAGAAATAAAATAGGGCTGGAGTGTAGCTCATAGGTAGAATGCCCCTGGGTTCAACTCCAGTACCACAAAAACAAACAAACAAATAAATATTGAATGATTTTAAACAGGTTGCACTAAATTAGTGGGTTTAGGGGAAGGCATCTTGGTCAGAAATAAATATGAAAACATAGGGAGAGAAATAAAGAGGTAAGCGGGGGGAAGACTACATCCTTTAATGTGTGTGTGCGTGTGTGTGTGTGTGTGTGTGTGTGTGTGTGTGTGTGTGTGTGTTACTGGGGATTGAACCCAAGTGCATTCTACCTCTGAACCACACCCCCAACCATTTTTATTTTTTATTTTAAAACAGGGTCTTTCCAGGTTGCTGAGAGTCCCGCTACATTTTTGAGGCTGTCCTAGAACCTGCAATCCTCCTGACTCAGCCTCCCAAGTACTGGGATGACAGGCGTGTGCCATCACACCTGGCTAAAACTATGTTCTTCTCACGACAAAGAATCAGGAATCCGAGTGCGTAACTGTCGTGGACCGGTGGCTGGTGGCTGGAGGTGTGTCCGTTAGGTTAGGATGGAAGTAGCTAATATAAATGTCTCTCTGGATTGTCCCAGTTATAGAGCATCATCCTCACGCTAATATATCAGAATCAATGCACAAGAAATAAGTAGAAATTAGTGGTGCCCGGATGCCTGGTGTCACAGGCTCTGTATTTGAGAGTGACTGGGATGGAGCTTGGAAAAGTTTCAGCCAAAGATAGAATGGATTTCCACGAGAAAGGGGCCAGGTAGTTAATACATAGGACTAACACCCAACTTGTGAGTCTAAGAGCATTTGGGTCGGACCTTCTGAAATCAGAGGGGGAAAACAGTCCTTAACCAAGTCCAGGAAGTCAAGCAGGCAGGACATGAACAGTCGGCCATAGATAGAGCGAGGGTCGTGATGGAGGACCGCAACTGACTCTTAGATAATGGAGTAACAGCTGCTCTGAGACTGGGCATCACAGGCTGGGAACGTGGGTACCATCTTTGAAAAGAAGAAACCATACAGTGATTTCAAGAGGAAGAACGCAGAGCAGGGCCAGGGGGGAAGCAAGATTTCCATCTGATTTTCTATTTCCTTTGTGCGTTGGGTTTATGCTTCTGTGCCTTTTGGTTATGGAGACATAATATATTCACCCTGCGCAAGTCGCAAGATTGAGTGGAAGAGCGTCTCTGATCATCTGCAGATGGCCCGATTCTCAAATAGCGCGTGCACTTGAATTTGGGAATTCAATGTCGTATGTTTCAAATCTTGGAAGGTTTCCAAGAAAGAGCAAATCATTGTAAGAAATATTGAATCCATATGGCTAAATATTAAATCTGTGTCGAGATGGAGAACTTCATGTGTTTTCAAAGATGGTGCAGCATATCATCCCATGGTTAATATCCTAAATATATAAAGAACTCTAACAAGTGAAAAAGAGGGAATAAAAAAAGCAAAGGATATGAATTAGATAACGTACCAAAGAAGAAACAGAATTGAAAAAAAAATGCACTTTAACCATTCCAGTAGCAAAACCCCCTAAAGATTCAATCTATACTGATAAAATTTTAAGTTATACATAAAATTATGCATGCAAAAAGATAACCTACAATCAGAAAAGAGATCATGTATTAGTATAAACTGCTGGAGAGATTGTTTATTAGTACAAACTTCTTGTGTGGCAGTTTTACAGTTTGCCTTGAAAGCTTACCAAACTTGTATTACTTTTAATTCAGCTGTTATTTTTTATATTAACTCTACAGTTTTAATCACATATTGAACATACTTCTGTTAAAATATAATCATGACTACATTGCCTAAAATAATGAAATTTGGGAAGTGTAGGAAGCTGGGCTCGGTTGAGCCAGTCAAGATGGCGCCGTGGCTGGCTGCCAGGTCCTGTGACCTGAGCTTGTTTACCAGACCTAGTGCATGCGCAGTTGAGAGGCGCACGTGCTTGGCGCATGCCCATTGCGTAGCAGAGCGTGCCTGCTGCTTAAGAGCCAATGAGGAGAAGTTTAGCTTGAATGTGCATGGCGTGAGAGAGATGTAATTGGATGATGGCTGATGGGACGTTGAGGGAGGGGTTTTTTTGCTGGATATAAGCGTGCGTGCCGGGAGAATAAAGGAAGAAGCTGGAAGCTGCACCATCAGAAAACGAACGTCTGTGTGTCTTCTTTCCTGGACTCCGCCGGTCGGAGTTCCAGGATTGCGTCAGGGAAGGAGCTATAGGTCTAAAAATTATGGATGAATTCCATCCATACTGAGGTTGCAAACTGGAAGTCAAGATGACAGATTAGCCTTTGGACATTTCCTCTTTTACCAATTCACTGTTGTTTACAAAAGTTGAATAATTAAAAGTTGAATTTAAAAGTTGAATAATTATTTACCGGGATTTAAAAATAGGCTCTGAGGCTCTGTGTGTGTGTGTGTGTGTGTGTGTGTGTGTGTGTGTGTGTAGTGTGTGTTGCTAGGTATTGAACCCAGGGTTATTCTACCTCCGAGATAGACATGTAACCCTATTTTATTTTTTATTTGGATACAGGGTCTCCCTAAGTTGCTGAGAGCCTTGCTCAGTTACAAAGGCTAGCCTCGAACCTGCGATCCTCCTGCCTCAACCTCCCAAGTACAGTGATTATAGGTGTGCGCCACCATGCCTGGCTTATAAATAGACTTTGAAAATAAATTCTGGGGTGCTGGCTTGCCTTGAAAGACCAGAACACCTGTAGCCACTGCCTTCTAACACAGCAGAAATGGGACTCCGCTAAACACTTTCTGTTTTCCTTCGGCCATGTAATCACCACCCCCTTTGCACTGTATTAAATAGTTCTTTTTGACCTAAATCCAGTCATTTCCTTTTCCTGCCTGGATCCTGTAAGTATTAGAGTTTATGGTCCTTGGGTTATAGAATACATTGTGCATGTGCATAATATTAGCCAACCATGAAAACTAATGCTACTGAAAATACTAATAGAGAAAGATATGTATGGTATAAAAAAAGTGTCCAACATGTTACAAAGCACTATTTACAAAGTTATTACTGTCTTGGTCTAAAACATAGAGAACAAAAGATCAGAAGGTTTGCATGGAAATCTTCACAGAGGTTGCCTCTGAATATCAGATTAGCTGGTACTTCTTTTTTTATTTCTGTACCAGGGATTGAACCCAGGGGTGTTCTACCTCCGTGCTACACCCCCGGCTCTATTTTTTTTATACTTTATTTTGAAACCGGGTCTCACGAAGTTGTGGAGGGCCTCACTAGGTAGACAGAGAGAGAGAGAGAGAGAGAGAGAGAGAGAGAGAGAGAGAGAAAGAGATGGAGATAGATAGATAGAGAGAGAGAGAGAGAGAGAGAGAGAGCGCTGAGGCTGGCCGCGAACCCGGATCCTCCAGTCTCCACCTCCCAAAGTACTGGGATTACAAGCGTGTGCCACCACGCCCGGCTTAGCTGGCACTTCTTACGGTCTTCCTTGTGCTTCTCTGTGTTTTTCAAATACTCTAGAGGGCCCACCTCTGCCCTTGTCTTCTCTCCTTAGCTCCTATCTCTACGCACCCATGAAGATGGGTGTCTTTTGGAGTGAGATAAAGAAAAAGGCAAAGGATTATGCAATGGAAATTCTTCACCCAGGAGAGCCAAAATAGTGGATTATGATTTTGTTCTATGTTTCTCAAGTATTTAAAATGAGAGATAATAAAACACACACACACACACACACACACACACACACACACACACACACACACAGTTTCCTTTGAAATACCAGAACATGGTAAGGCTGAGTGTACATCTCACATGGGAAGGTGCAATGGAGTCATACCAGTGCAAATACCCTCAGGCGGCACCCCTGCCCCTTCACCAGGGTCCCCGCATGGAGTCTCCCCACTACTGCACCCCAGAATTTCACTCCTGTGTGTAATCTGCTTGTTGACTATAGATGTTCGGATGTGTGACCCTGATAGACGTTTGAGCATGTTTTGTGGATACCAAGGAGAAGTAGAAAGGTAAGCAACATCTGTGTCCGTCAAATGATGAATGGATAAGGAAAATGTGGTATGTGCCCACAATGGAATACTCTTCAGCCGCAAAAAAGAATGACATCTTGTCCTGTGCAACAAGACAGCTGGAACTGGACGTAATCGTGTTAAGCGAAATAAGCCAGGCACCGAAAGAGAAATACTGCTTGATCTCACTCATATGTTAATAAAAAATGGGTGCCATAGAAATTGAGAGTAAAATAGTAGTTCTCAGAGGTTGGGGAGATAGGGAGGAGTGGGAACGGTCGATCAATGGGTACTAAGTCATAGTTAGGAACAAGACGTTCTGGTGTAGGGTGTAGGGTGTTGTTGTGGAGTAGGCGCAGTAGGGTGAGTGTAGGTAGTACTATAGTACTTGCACATTTCAAAAAGCTATAGAAAGGATCGTGAACATTTTTACCATAACCATAAATATGAGATGTTTAATCTGATTTAAACATTATACAATGCACACATGCATCAAATACTGCATGGTACTCCATTCATAGGTACAATATTTTGTGGTTTTATGCATAAAATATTGTGTGTGTGTGTGTGTGTGTGTGTGTGTGTGTGTGTGTGTTACTGAAGATTGAACCCAGGGGCATTCTACCTCTGAGCTACATCCACCAGCTTTTTTTACTTTTTTGTTTTGAAACTGTCTTGATAGGTTGCTGAGAGTCTCGCTAAGGCTGCCCCTAAACCTTCAATCTTCCTGTCTCAGCCTGCTAAGTACTGGGATTGCCAGCATGCACCACCAGGCCCAGCTTAATATTTTTTAAAAATAGAGTCAAAGTCGGGCGTGGTGGTACACGCTTGTAATCCCAGTACTTGGAAGGCTGAGACCAGAGGATCTGGGTTCGCAGCCAGCCTCAGCTACTTAGTGAGGCCCTCTGCAACTTAGTGAGACCCTGTTTCAAAATGAAGAATAAAAATAGGGCTGGGGAGCCGAGCGTGGTGGCACACGCTTGTAATCCCAGTACTTTGGGAGGCGGAGACTGGAGGATCCGGGTTCACGGCCAGCCTCAGCTCTCTCTCTCTCTTTCTCTCTCTCTCTGTCTCTCTCTCTCTGTCTCTCTCTCTCTCTTTCTCTCTCTACTTAGTGAGGCCTTCCGCAACTTCGTGAGACCCGGTTTCAAAATAAAGTATAAAAAAATAGG
>PVJS01062008.1:0-10851 GCA_004027185.1 Glis glis | reverse complement strand
ACTTAGTGAGGCCCTCCACAACTTAGTAAGACTCTGTTTCAAAATAAAGAATAAAATATAGGGCTGGGGGTGTAGGGGGTGTAGCTCGGAGGTAGAATGCCCCAGGTTCAATCCCCAGTACCACAAAAAGAAAAAAAAAGAAACTGGGTCTCACTAAATTGCAGAGGGCTTTACTCACTAAGTAGCTGAGGGATCCTCCTGTCTCAGTCTCCCAAAGTACTGGGATTACAAGCATGTGCCACCATGCCGGCTTTGTTTTGCTTTTTTTGAGATGAAGAATATTTCAAGCATTTCAGGCAGAGGGAAGAGAATGTACCAAAACCTCTGAGATAGAAAAAGGTGTACTTAACATATAACACTAGAAGGAGCTTGGGCAAAGTGGGATGTGGCTGTAGTCCCAGATACACCAGAGGCTTAGGCAGGAGAACCCCTTGAGCCCAAGAGTTCAAGACCAGCAACACTGACTCAAAAAAAAAAAAGGACCTGCAGCCGGGTGTGGTGGCCCACGCTTGTAATCCCAGTATTTGGGAGGCTGAGGCAGGAGGATCCGGGTTCGTAGCCATCCTCAGATACTTAGTGAGGCCCTCCACAACTTAGTGAGACCCTGTTTCAAAATAAAGAATAAAAAATAGGGCTGGGGGTGTAGCTCGGAGGTAGAATGCCCCTGGGTTCAATCCCCAGTACCGGACTAGAAGCATTAAATCTGCAGAAGGAAGATGAAATAGAGTAACAGGCAAAAGGACAGACTACACAGAGCTTTTCTGGGGTGGAGGGACAGCATAGACATTCTAATCACTCCTATATACTAGATAATCTTGCAAACTTCTCCAACAACAAATTTTGTCTTAATGATATTTATTTATTTATTTATTTATTTATTTATTTATTTATTTTTGCGGTACCAGGGATTGAACCCAGGGGCGTTCTACCTCCAAGCTACACCCCCAGTCCTATTTTTTATACTTTATTTTGAAACCGGGTCTCATGAGGTTGCAGAGGACCTCACTAAGTAGCTGAGGCTGGTCATGAACCCGGATCCTCCTGTCTCAGCCTCCCAAGTACTGGGATTACAAGCATGCACCACCACGCCCAGCTTGTCTTAATGATCTTTAGATACACAAGGTCTGACACATGCATAATAATGACACTCAATAAATATTTAAGGTTTGAAATATGCAAGTGATCAGAAAATGGAGTGTCTTCCTTTTTAGGTTAATTACAGCAAACATTTCAACAAATGTTGGTTTTCTCTTACAATTCAGTAGAAAAGGCCTGGAGAAGCTGTTCCAATTCAGTTACAAATAAACTGGTAACCTCTCATCTGTCAAATCAGAAGACAGGGCCGGGCGTGGTGACGCACGCTTGTAATCCCAGTACATGGGAGGCTGAGACAGGAGGATCCGGGTTCTCGGCCAGCCTCAGCTACTTAGTGAGGCCCTCTGCAACTTTGTGAGACCCTGTTTCAAAATAAAGTATAAAAAATAGGGCTGGGGGTGTAGCTCAGAGGTAGAATGCCCCTGGGTTTAATCTGCGTACCACAAAAAAAAAAAAAAGACAGGACTGACATGTTATCTCTGTGGTGCCCTGCACTTTGTTTCTTTGTATCTAGCACTTCTTTAAACTGCTCCAGATCATGCACTTCTTTAAACTGCTCCAGATCATTTAATCCTCCATGTAGTATCACAGAATCTTCATTAAGTGAAAATAAAAGAGACTTGGGACCCTCCAGAAACAAAAGATATTACTGGCTAACTTTTCAATTTATATAACATATAGATACCTGGAATTTGTTATTAACATCTTCATAATTTGCTGATTACTTGTTTTGTATAATAAACATTCAAAAGCCTGGAAAAATTTTTGCCACCTTTACATACTTGTAATCCCAGCTATTGGGACACTGAGGCAGAAGGATCTCAAGTTTCAGACTGGCCTGGGCAACCCTGTCTCAAAATAAAATATAAAAAGGCTGAATGTAACTCAGTAATAGCGTACCCATGGGTTCAATCCCCAATACCAAAAACTACTGAGAAGCAATCAATCAAATTCATAAGTGATCTTTAAAACTCAATACTGAACAGTTCTGATGTTCAAGGCATCCGTCCTTACGGAACACAGTCAAACTATAGCAGCTTTGGTCATTTAAAATCAAACTTTCAACTTCTAGCCAGGTGTGGTGGTCCACACCTGTAATCCTAATACTTGGGAGGCCGAGGCAGGAGGGCTGCAGGTTCAGGTTCTTGGCCAGCCTCAGCAATATAGTGAAACTCTAAGCAACCTAATGAGACCCTGTTTCAAAACAAAAAATTAAAAAAGGGCTGGAGGTATACAGCTCAGAGGTAGAATACCCCTGGGTTCAATCTCTAGTACCACAAATAAAAAACTTTAAACAAAAATTCAACTTCTGATAGATTTTTTAAAGTTGAAGGAACAAAATGGAAATAGAATTTTTTCCTTGAAGAAGCCAACACACAATCCTATATTCTTTTTTTTTTTTTTTGAACTAGGGATTGAACCCAAGGTCATTTTACCTCTGAGCTACCCG
Source organism: Glis glis (assembly GCA_004027185.1). Classification (NCBI taxonomy): domain Eukaryota; kingdom Metazoa; phylum Chordata; class Mammalia; order Rodentia; family Gliridae; genus Glis; species Glis glis. The sequence continues at coordinate 8,306 of PVJS01062008.1, read as the reverse complement.
CCCCTCCCAGCCATTTCTTTCTCTTTTTCTTTTTGCGGTACTGGGGATTGAACCCAGGGGCATTCTACCTCTGAGCTACACCCCTAGCCCTATTTTTTATTCTTTATTTTGAAATAGGGTCTCACTAAGTTGCAGAGGACCTCACTAAGTAGCTGAGGCTGGCCGCGAATCCAGATTCTCCAGTCTCAGCCTCCCAGCCATTTTGTTTTGAAACAGGGTACTGCTAAATTGCTGAGAGTCTTGCTAAATCGCTGAGGCTGGCCTCTAACCTGTAATTCTTCTGTCTCAGCCTCCCAAGTACTGGGATTACAGGTGTGGGTGACCAGGCTAGCATGTCATCTGTTTTTGATGTCATGTTTAGAAGGATTATCCGTATCTCATACTATAAAACAAACCCCTACATACTTTTCAAGTATTGTCATGGTATCGCTTTCTACATTTTTTTTCCCTCCTCCTCCTCTTCCTCCTATTCATCCTCCTCCTCCTCCCCTTTCTTCTTCTTCTTCTTCTGTGTTGGGGATTGAATGCAGGGCCTCACACATGCTAGGCTAGCCCTTTTTAATTTTTATAACACTCTAAGAAAGGGTCTCGAAGCCAGGTGTGGTAGCATATGCTTGTAATAGCCTCCCAAAGCAGTACTTGGGAGACTGAGACAGGAGGATCACAGGTTCAAGACCAGCCTCAGCAACTTAGACCCTGTTTCAACATAAAAAATAAAATAGGGCTGGGGGTATACCTCAGAGTTAGAATGTCCCTGGGTTTAATCCCCAGTAAAAAAAAAAAAAAAAAAAGGAGGGGGGAAAGCCGGGCGTGGTGGCGCATGCTTGTAATCCCAGTACTTTGGGAAGCGGAGACCAGAGGATCCGGGTTCGTGGCCAACCTCAGCTCTCTCTCTCTCTCTCAACCTAGTGAGGCCCTCCGCAACTTCGTGAGACCCGGTTCCAAAAATAAAGTATAAAAAAATAGGGCCGGGGGTGTAGCGCGGAGGTAGAACACCCCTGCGTTCAATCCCCGGTACCACCAAAAAAAAAAAAAAAAAAAAAAAAGGAGGGGGGAGTCTTGGCTAATTTGTCCAGGCTGGCTGTGAATTTACAATCCTCCTGTGTCAGCCTCCCAAGTCACTGGAATTACAGGTGTGCAACCACTTGACCAAGCTATAGTTCCATTTATAAGTATAATTTATTTTGATATATGCAAAAATTTTGAGGTCAAAGAGCCTAAAATATAAGCTTCATTAAGATAATTTGACATTAGTCAGGCGTGGTAGCACACACCTGTACCTCCAGTACTTGGGAGGCTGAGAGAGTTGGACTGCAGATTCAAGGCTAGCCTCAGAAACTTAGAGAGACACTCAGTAACTTAAAGGGATCCTGTTTCAAAATAAAAAATAAAGCCAGACATGGTGGCACACATCTGTAATCCCAGTACTTGGGAGGCTGAGCCAGAAGATCACAGGTTCAAGGATAGCCTCAGCAAGTAGTGAGGCTCTCATCAACCTAGTGAGAGCCTGTTTCAAAAGAAAAAGAAAATAGGGCTAGGGGTGTAGCTGGGAGGTAGAATGCCCCTGGGTTCAATCCCAGTACCACAAAATAATAAAAATAAAAAACAAAGAAAAAATAAAAAGGGCTGGCAGGTTTTTTTTGGAGGCAGAATGCCCTGGGTTCAATCCCAGTATAAAAAAAAAAGTCAGGAAAAGCCAGGCGTGGTGGCGCACACTTGTAATCCCAGTACTTGGGACGCTGAGACCGGAGGATCCGGGTTCGCGGCCAGCCTCAGCTACTTAGTGAGGCCCTCCACAACTTAGTGAAACCCGGTTTCAAAATAAAGAACAAAAAATAGGGCTGGGGGTGTAGCTTGGTCCAAGCCAGGCTCAGCAACTCATTGAGACCCTGTTTCCAAATATAAAAAAATAGGACTGGGGGTAAAACCCAGAGGTAGAACATACTTGGGTTCAATCCCCAGTAACCAACACACACACACACACACACACACACACACACACACACGTGGGGCAAAGGGATGCACAACCTTAATCACAGTACTTGGGAGGCCCAGACAGAAGGATCACAAGTTGGAGGCCAGCCTCAATAACTTAGCAAGAAGCTGGGTGTGGTGGTGCACACTTGTAATCCCAGTATTTGAGAGGCTGAGACAAGAGGATCGCAGGTTTGCGGCCAGTCTCAGCTACTTCGTGAGGCCCTCCGCAACTGAGTGAGACCCTGTTTCAAAATAAAGAATAAAAATAGGGCTGGGGATGTAGCTTGGAGGTAGAATGCCCCTGGGTTCAATCCCCAGTACCATAAATAAATAAATAAATAAATAAATAAATAAATAAATAAATAAATAAATAAGTAATTTAGAAAGAACCTTAGCAACTTAGTGAGAGCCTTTTTCAGAATAAAAAATTGACTCAGGCATGGTGCATGCCTGTAATCCCAATACTTAAGAGGCTGAGACAGGAAGATAGCAGGTTCTAGACCAGCCTCAGAAACTTAGGGAGACTCTTAGCAACTTAGGGAGACCCTGTTTCAAAACAAAGAATAAAAAGGGGGTGGGGGTGTGGCCCAGAGGTAGAATGCCCCTGGTCTCAATCCCCAGTACTAGGGGGGAAAAAAACGAAAGAAAGAAAACTAAGATGCAAAGACTACATAACTATTTAGGGATCAAAATCTCAGTGCTCAAGATAAAAGCAATTATATATGTGAAGACTAAAACTCACAAGAAGCCTAATAACTAAAAGAAAAGAGAATAATCTAGAGATCCTGCCTTCTTTATAAATTTTCCAGTTTATATATTGGGATTATTTCTTTTTCCTACTTTGGGGTTTGAAAACAGGGGCATTATACCTCTGAACTATACACCCCAGCTGAGACCCTGGTTCAAAATAAAAATTATTTAAAAAGGGCTAGGAGTGTAAGTCAGTAGTAGAGTGCCTCTGGGTTCAATCTCCAATACCATACACACATACAAAAAAGATGAATTAGCCTTTTTGTGTGTGGGTGGTACTAGGGATTAAACCCAGAGGCAATATACCTCTGAGCTACACCCCCAGCCCTTTTATTTTTTTGTTTTGAAACAGTGTCTCTCTAGGTTGCTGAGAGTCTCACTAAGTTGCTGAGGCTGATCTGGAACCTGTGATCCTCTTTGTCTCAGCCTCCCAAGTACTGGGATTACAGGTGTGTGCCACTATGTCCAGCTTAAAGTAACAATTTATGGGTATAGCTCAGCGGTAGGACACTAGCCTAGAACGCACTAGAGTCCCTGGGTTCAATCCCCAGTACCAAAAGGGGGGGCGCTAAAATTCAGTATTATTAACGAACTGTTATTGTCTACCACATGGTGGGCTTATACAAAAAGATATAGGCCTTGTAGAACATTTAACAAAACATCCTCTAGTGATGCTTTCATTATTAAAATTGGCACATGGCAGATTATGTTAACAGATTTATTTATTGACTAAGTCTAATCATGTTTCCTCAGTTGGCATCAATATGATATCTACTATTTATGTTTGCTTCAACACTGGATATTTGTTCAAAAGTCTTCTATATTTGATTTTCCACAGCAGAATTTTGAGATACCCCCCATACTGGGGATTGAACCCAGGGGCACTTTACCACCAAGCTACTGTGTGTGTATGGTTCTGGGGATAGAACCACAGGGCACTCTACCTCCAAACTACACCTCTAGCCCTATTTTATTATTTTGAAACAGGGTCTCACTAAGTTGTCCAGGCTGGCCTCCAACTTGCATTTTTTCCTGTTTCTGCCCCCTTGAGTATCTGGGATTGTACCACAACACCAGGCAGATCTGACTAAATTTGATCACCATCAAAGGCTGAGACAGTGCAGTCAGACAGGGAGAAAGGAGGTGAAACAATAGAGTGTGGCACTCTAGAAATCAAGTGAATAAGGTATTTCAAAAAGTAAAGAGTGAGCTGGACGTGGTGGCACACGCTTGTAATCTCAGTACTTGGGAGGCTGAGACAGGAGGACTGCAGGTTCGAGGACAGCCTCAGCAAGTAGTGAGACATTCATCAACAAATCAAAGGGGCATCATCTATAAGCACTGAGAAACATGGACCAGAAAAACAAAAAGGAATCACTCCTTGAAAATCAACAGAAAGCCGGGCGTGGTGGTGCACGCTTGTAATCCCAGTACCTGGGAGGCAGAGACCGGAGGATCCAGGTTTGCGGCCAGCCTCAGCTACTTAGTGAGGCCTCTGCAACTTCGTGAGACCCGGTTTCAAAATAAAGTATAAAAATTAGGGCCGAGGGTGTAGCTCGGAGGTAGAATGCCCCTGGGTTCAATCCCTGGTACTGCAAAAAAAAAAAAAAAAAAAAAAAAAGAAAATCAACAGAAGACAGCACAAGGCAGAAGATGTCAAGTAGTTGATATCTCATCAGTCTATAGCACACTATTTATGGTGCATTGCCCATGGCCTGTCAGTTTTTAAAATACAAAAGTCAAGATAAACAGCAACTTAGTGATAAAAAGGGCTGAGGGTCTACCCTGGAGGTAGAGTGCCCCTGAGATCCTCTCCCATTACTCCTCCCCCCAAAAAAGCCAAGATTTCAAGATTGAGCTCAAAGCCGGTTGTGGTGGCACAAGCCTGTAATCCCAATACTTGGGAGACTGAGACAGGAGGATCAGAGATTCGAAGCCAGCCTCAGCAATTTAGCGAGACCCTGTTTCCAAATAAAAAATAAAATATGTCTAGGGATGTAGCTCAGAGGTAGACTGCCTCTGGGTTCAATCCCCAGAACCTCGGTGAAGAAAAAAAAAAAGATTGAGCTGGGTGTTGTGATGAACCTCTGTAATCCCAGCTACTCAGGAGACTAATACAAGAGGCAACAAGGGCAGCCTGACCAATTTAGGGAGACCCTGTCTCAGAATAAAATAAAGTGAGAGTGTGGCTCATTGGTAAAGTCCTTGCATAGGACAGGAAAGGCCCTGGGTTCAATCACCAATAGTACAAAAAGAACAAAAAAAAAAGTCAAGATTGCTCTCCTGGCTCACTTCACTGATAAACACAATGGAAACAAGATGCAAGACAGCCTACATCCTCTCACAGGTCCTGACCAGACAGTCAAGCTTGGGTCAACTTACTTTGAAACAGTATTTTTCTTTTTTTTTTTTTCCAGTACCGGGGATTGAACTCAGGGGCGTTCTACCTCTGAGCTACACCCCCGGCCCTATTTTTTACCCTTTATTTTGAAACCCGGTCTCACGAAGTTTCGGAGGGCCTCACTAAGTAGCTGAGGCTGGCTGCAAACCCGGATCCTCCGGTCTCTGCCTCCCAAGTACTGGGATTACAAGCATGCGCCACCACGCCCGGCGAAACAGTGTTTTTCAAAAGGATATAATATACCTTGTATAATTCATCTTGATAATAAATGTTCAAGGAGACACATGGTTTAGCAGAAAATATCTGAAACAGACTTCTATTTCTAAATTGCTTCAAACAAGAAGGAAAACCACATCTAAAATATATTCTGTTATAAATGTAACATAGCTGGGCATGGTGGTATACACTTATAATCCCAGTACTTAGGAGGTTGAGACAGGAGGATTACAGGTTCGAGGGCAGTCTCAGCAAATAGTGAGACTCTCTCATCAACCTAACGAGACTCTGTTTCAAAATAAAAATAAAATAGGAAGCTGGGAGTGGTGGCGCATGCTTGTAATCCCAGTACGTGGGAGGCGGAGACTGGAGGATCCAGGTTCGAGGCCAGCCTCAGCTACTTAGTGAGGCCCTCTGCAACTTCGTGAGACCCGGTTTCAAAATAAAGGATAAAAAATAGGGCCGGGGGTGTAGCTTGGAGGTAGAACGCCCCTTGGTTCAATCCCCAGTACCGCAAAAAAAAAATAAGAAATTAAAAAATAAATTAAAAAAAAATAAAATAGGGCTCGGGATGTAGCTCGGAGGTAGAATGCCCCTAGGTTCAATCCCCAGTGCCACACACACACACAAAAGTAACATAAATGTCATGTTCTGAATAGCCCAGTGAAAAAGAGCTAATACATTGTTTACATTGCTCTCTCAATCAGAGATCCATCCCCTACCCTCTTACCCCAACCTTCTGCTGTAAAACATCATTTTCTCAGTGAAACCTTCCTGAGTCCCTCTTCACTGTGCTCCCTTGATAGGATAACATTTTCCTGCCTGCAAAACTATACTTGGAACAATAACTTACTTCCTGAAGCTATGAGAGGTTAAGTAATGCCCTACTCATCACAAAGTCTAAACACAAGTGTTCTGTATACACTTGGTGCTAAAACAAGGAACTGAGGTGTTTAATGATGTCAGGCCAAAGGTGACAAGACCTAGAGAAGTCTGCAGACCAAACCCAGGGCTCACCAGAGTTCTGATTTCCCTTCATTAAGTTTAATAAACTGCGGTTCACTGGGCATGGGGAGATTGGTTCAGGGAAGTTCACTACATTATTCTACTTTTTGTGTGTATTCAAAATTCTCCATAATAAATTATTTTTTAAAAAAAGAGTAGGTGAAGATATGATTAAATCGTTCTTGTTCTTACTTTTCTGCCTTTGAACTTTACTTTTTCCTTTTAACTTGATCTTTGCCAGCCACCCTTTTCTGTTGTCAACAGGTCCACTGGGTCATTAGCCATTTAACAAATGGTGGTCAGGAGGATAAAAGACAGGCCCTTTGCTAGGGCAGTGGAATTCCAAACCCTAGGCTCTTGGCTCCACAGTGTCTGATTCAGAAGAACTGCTGGGAGCTATTAGTTTAGCTCACCCACCCAGGCATATAAGATGACTAGAGTTCCTTTCACACCACTCCCATGTGCCTCTCATTTATGCCTACACAGTTTTGCGACTTTGTGCTTTCATTTAGCAAAGCGAAGGTCCAAGGATAAGGAATCCAGGCTAAGCCAATTTCAAATGTGGAACCGCAACACATCAGAGGGTGGTGTGTGTGTGTGTGTGTGTGTGTGTGTGTGTGTGTGTTTTACTAGGGTTGGGGGTGTAGCTCGAAGGTAGAACACACACAAAGTTCAAACTCGGCCAGACCATTTCAAAATTTAAAAAGAAATTAAAAAGGCTGGGGGTGTAGCTCAGAGGTAGAACACTCCTAGGTTCAATCCTCAATATCAATACAACAAAAAATAATAAATAGCTGGGCACTGTGGTGCATGCCTGTAATCTCAGTACTTGGGAGGCTAAGAAAGGAAGATTGCAGGTCCAAGTGTAGCCTTAGCAACTTAGTGAGACCCTGTTTCAAAAATAAAAAGGGCTGCGTGTGTGGCGTGGAGATAGAATGTCCCTGGGTTCAATCCCCAGTACCCAAACCCCCCAAATTAAAAAAAAAATAATTATTATTATAATAGCATGGTGGCACATACCTGTAATCCCAGTATTTGGGAGGCTGAGACAGGAGGACCCTAGGTTCAAGGTCAGCCTTAGCAACTTAGCAAGACTCTCAGCAACTTAGTGAGACCCTGTTTCAAAATAAAAAATAAAAGTGCTGAAAGTGTAGTCAGACGGTAGAATTCTCCTGGGTTTGATCCCCATTACCCAAAATAACAATGATAATAATAATAATTTTAATAATAATAGTAATGAGAAAAATAAAGTAGACAAACACAGTGATTATGAAGAAGATTTGGGAACACTTTTTTTTGGGGGGGTACTGGGGATGGAACCCAGAGGCATTCTACCATTTCCGACCTTTTTTTTTTTTCCTGGAAACAGGGTCTCACTAAGTTGCTGACAGTCTCACTAAATTGCTGAGTCTGGCTTCAACCTGCACTCCTCCTGTCTTAGCCTCCCAAGTACTTGGATTACAGGCGTGTACCAGCATGTCCAGCTGGGTACACTTATTTTAAAGACTGCCACATCTGAATCTCTAAATTTCATTTTATTTTTTTTTAATTTTGGGAGGTACTGGGGATTGAACCCAGGGGCTTTCTACCTCTGAGCTATACCATACCTCTATTTTATTTATTTTGAAACAAGATCTAAGTTGCAGAGGGCCTCACTAAATTGCTGAGGCAGGCCATGAATCTGCCATCCTCCTCTCAGCCTCCCAAGTACTAGGATTACCACACCCAACTACTCTCTAAATTTCATTTAAAACCAGGTGTGAGGCCAGGCGTGGCGCACGCTTGTAATCCCAGTACTTGGGAGGCTGAGATCGGAGGATCCGGGTTCGCGGCCAGCCTCAGCTACTCAGTGAGGCCCTCCGCAACTTCGTGAGACCCGGTTTCAAAATAAAGGATAAAAAATAGGGCCAGGGGTGTAGCTCGGAGGTAGAATGCCCCTGGGTTCAATCCCCCGTAC
>PVJS01062007.1:0-10847 GCA_004027185.1 Glis glis | reverse complement strand
CGCGCAGGGAGACTTGCTCTCCCTTTCTTAGATGACCCCCAACCTGTATCCCTGCCTTTCTTAGATAACCCCCAACCTGTATCCCCACCTTTCTTAAGTTAATTAAAACCTTTGCCTTTTTCTGATGGCACGTGTTGAAATTCTTCTTATTCATCATGGAAGCCAAGGACCCCTCAGAATTATCGTGTGTTTCCCCATGACACTAAGACCAATAAGTCATGTCACGTCACATTCAATTTTTGTCTTTCTACAATGTCACTGAGGTTTATTCAACATTTGAAGGTTAAAGCACACAGAAACTTATCAGGAAATTTTCTAAATAAATTAAGTTTGGATGCTGGGCAGCTGCTTTGCCAAAGTCAACTAACTATGAATAAGCGCCAAACAATACACCTCACACTAGCAAATTTAACAATTTAGGTAGAAGGAGTATGTTAGATGACATACAAGTTCTAAAACTTCAAGCACTCCAATTACTTTACAAATAACAAGTTACAAACAAGCAGGGAGGAGGGAATAATGAACCAAGCCCAGGAATGGAAGAGGAGATTCTGAAATTTTCCTGGGCACCAAGAAGGCTGGAGTCTCACTGATCTTTGGTGAGCAAGAAGGGCAGGGCCAGAGCAAGTCACTGGGTCGGAATCATGTACATGGGCAAACTCGTCCTGGAATAAGCAAAGCTCAGAGCGCTGCTCAAAGGAAGACCAGTTTCTTTATAGGGCTTGGTGGGTGTTGCCTGGTGTCTACAGCATGCTCATCCAGGCTTATTGAACAACACCAGACTCCTGTCAGATGTATTGATGATGTAAGTCCATCAGAGGTGAGAAGGCATTTAAGATCCACGAGTCCGTTATCAACTGCAGCACAGGGGTGCTGGTCTGACCCCTATGCTGACACTACCAGACAAGTTGAGTTTCTGAAGTTGTCCGAGCTATATGCTGGCATGTCTGAACAAGTTGTTTATGAGTTTCTGAAATTGTTTTATATCCCATGCTCTATACAGTTTCATTAGAGTGCTAAGACATTATAGTGCCTATTTCCTTGCCTTGTCGTTTGCACCAATGATATAATAGCAATTATAAGTAAAAATGCCTGCACTTTAGGATGAATCAAAACAGTCAAACCAAAAGCTACTAGTAGTCATCTTATTGTTTACCACTGTACATCACAGGGAGAAACAATGGCAATGTCCTTGATAAAGTGGTAAAACAATTTTTTTATGTGTGTGTGTGGTTCTGGGGATTGAACCCAGGGGCATTCTACCTCTGAGCTATACCCCCTGCCCTATGTTATTTTTTATTTGGAAAAAGGGTCTCACTAAGTTGTGAAGGGTCTCATTAAGTTGCTGAGGCTGGTTTTGAACCTGTGATCCTCCTGTCTCAGCCTCCCAAGTACTGGGATTACAGGTATGGGCCACCATGCCGGCTTTATTTTATTAAATTTTAACCACTGAGTTTATCCCTGCTTAGTATTCTGTGTGACATAATGGAAAGTATACATAAAACAATTTTGCAGCATGATGAATTACCATGATATCTCAAGGAAATGCACTTCAACAATTTTTTGAATTTCCATCTGGAGTGTTGTTTTATGGAATATCATGTTTACTTAAAAATCTCTGACAGACTCAAATTTGAGTATTGGACAGACATATTCTCAAATGTGAATGAAGTCATCCTATCTCTTCAATAACAACAACTGATAATATTTATCACCCATGATAGGATTTAGGCTTTCAAGAAAGATTTACATAACTGACTGAACCAAGATTTCCAAATGACTGGTGCATAATGTTAAGAAAACTGTGTATGGGTAAAATATCTGCTCACCATGCCAGACAGACTACTGAATTTTAATGTAGCAGAGGAAGAAGACTTCATGAATACCATTTTAGCATCCCCAGTGCTACCCTTTAAGAAAATGCTATTGGTCAAATTGTTGAATGACGGGCAAGGAACAGAAAATTCGAGACCCCTGACTCAGTTAAGGTGAGGCTTTATTACCGCAGGGCTACTTCTCTCCAGCAAGACAGAAAAAATGGCAGCCTCTTGTACAATTCACCATTTCCTTTTATAGAGAGCAAGCAGAGTTGGCGGGTTATGCTTTAAATCGACCAATCATAGTAAATTTTTCCTTATTTAGAAGCAAGGGGGTAGGTCTAGGGGCATGGGCTGAGCGTACAGGTGGGAACCAATTTCAAGGGCTTTGTCCAGGGGCGGGAAAGGCAGGAACTGGTTTCTCGGGGTTTTTTGGCCAAAGGTCAGAGAGTCTAATTTTAGGGTAGAAAATGAGGCTAAAATAAATTACTTTTAGGGCATGTTATCACAAAATCATTATGTAATATCAGAGAATAGTTACACTTATCTCAGACATTTGCTGAGTCATTTGCAGGAAAATGAATGGAACTAGAAAATAGTATGCTGAGATTAGCCAGTCATATGCCTTGTCTCATATGTGGAAGCTAGAGAGAAAGTGGGAAACAAAAGAGACTTCCGCCGGGTGTGGTGGTGTAATCCCAGTATTTGGGAGGCAGAGACCGCAGGATCCGGGTTTGCAGCCAGCCTCAGCTACTTAGTGAAGCCCTCTGCAACTTCATGAGACCCGGTTTCAAAATAAAGGATAAAAAATAGGGCCGGGGGTGTGGCGCGGAGGTAGAACGCCCCTGGGTTCAATGCCCGGTACCGCAAAAAAAAAAAAAAAAAGAGACTTCATATTATTGAGGAGAGAGACCAGTAGAAGAGTGAAAGGGATCTTGGGGATGGAGAAGGAAAGAGTAATGGGAGACTTGATGAAGGAAACAGTTTAAATAATCCTATGTACATTTGTGAAGCTATAATACCAATTACAATATTATGAACAGGGAGGAGGAAGGAGTGGGGTAAGATCCAGAGGAAAAAGGAACCCAGTGATGTGTGCATGTATGTTTCTATCACACAAAACCTTAATATGATGTATAGTTATAATGCACCAATAAAAATATATTTTAAAAAAGAAAGTTCTATTGGTCAAGTCTTTACAGAGTATCAGAGAATATTTACAATTATATTCTCTTTGATTTTCAACTATATAGCTATGTAAGACCAGATTTTCTTTGCATACTTCACCAAAACAACATATTGCAATAGAATGGGTAAGAATTAGATGTGAGAATTCAACTCTCTTTTATTAAGCTAGCACTTTAGGAAATTTGCAAAAATAAAAAGCATTGAGACTCTTCTCACTATTTTTTTGGAAAATAGTTCGTTTCCATTAAAATATAGTATTTGGTTTTTATTAATGAATTCATTCTTTTATGTTTAAATGAATTGAAATAAATATTTAAATATTTTCTCACTGAAGTCCTGTATATGTGTCTCTGTGTTTGTGTGTGTGTACATGTGTTCGTCACTGAGGATTGAATCCAAGTATATTCTACCACTGAGCTACACCTCCAGTCCATTTTATCTTTAGAGAATATCAGAGATATTCACAATTATCTAAAAAATTATATAAATATTCTTTCCTTTTTAAACTATATAGTTATATAAGATCAGATTTTCTTCACATGCTTCACCAAAACAACATATTGCAATAGATCCTCCTGCAATAGAATAAGATGTGAGAATTCAGTTCTCTTCTATTAAGCTAGCACTTGAGGAAATTTGCAAAAACATAAAACATTGCAACTCTTCTCACTGTTTTTTGGAAAATAGTTCATTTCCATTAATATATTATTTCATATTTAATGAGTTCATTACTTTCATATTTAAGTGAATTGAAATAAATATTTAAATATTTTCTCACTTAAGTCGTGTGTGTGTGTGTGTGTGTGTGTGTGTGTGTGTGTGTGTTACTGGGGATTGAACCCAGGGGCATTCTACCACTCAGCTACACCCCCAGTCCTTTTTATTTTTAATTTTGAAACAAGATCTCACTGAGCTGCTGTGCACTGGCTTCTAAACAGTTATCTTCCTGTCTTAGACTCCAAAGTACTGGATTTAAAGATGTGTGCCACTGTGTGCCTGGCACATTTAATTTTTAAAACAGTAAATATTGATAGGTATACAGGTATACAACATATATAGAAAAATATTTGGTATACTTAATAGTTTGTTCAGTGCAAAGGGAACTTGAGACCAAATGTTTAAGAACTAGGGACAGATTGTTTCTGTTACATTTTGCATGCCTTATATAGTACAGTAAAATTCATAAATGGGATATATATTTTTTTTACTTCTTTCTGTAGACCTTGTTCCATGTTCTATGTACCTATAGTCCCATGTAACCTCTTAGAATATTTACCAGGAAATTTCTGGTGGTCTTCCTTTAACGTCTTTGGCAGGATTTTGGAAATAATAACAGCAGTTAATGTTTATTGACTCACTATAATACCAAACATGGTTGGGTGCTTTACATGTGTAACCTTATGAATTATTATACTTAATGAATTTAGTATTGTTTATGCTTATTATGGCTATTATTATTATTTATTATTATTATTATTAATTATTTTCATCATTATTATACATACTGGGAATCCAACCTAGGGGCATTCTACCACTGAGCTGCATCCCTAGCCCTTTAATTTTTATTTTGAGACAGAGTCTGCTAAGTTGCCCAGGCTAGTCTCAAACTTGTGATCTTCCTGCCTCACCCTCCCAAGTAGCTAGGAATATAGGAACATGCCAACATGTGCTTCCCATTTTGTTATACATTTGAAGAACTAAATTGTAATTGAATTATTTATTGTCATCATATAGCTTACGGAAGATAGTGAAAGAGAAAGAAAGATAAGGAATGTTTTTTTCCCAAATGCTGATACTGTCATAAGCATACTGGAGATGTCTAAATGAATAAGACAATACAGGGTTCTAATGTGAGAATATTATTAAGTCTTTTCTATCAAAGTGTTAATTTAAGTAATTACCATTGTGTAACCTTGTATAAGGTCCTGTTTGTGAGTTCTTCATCCTGAGAATTGCAAATGCCAACCCCTCCCCCAGCATTCCTTTCTAGATGAATTATCCAACCACATTAAGATTGTGAAACCATGCTCCTATCAATAGGAGTACAGTGCAGAAATTCTCTTTAGGAATATCAAAACTGGGTGGGCTTCTGGTTCAATGTGTTTGCATATCTGGCTTCCCTGGTGGCAAGACCCTTTTGGCAAAAAGTAAAATTGCCTTGCTGAGCCGTTTTCAACATGTGTCTTTTCTTAGGACACCATGGAAATTTATTTCTAATACTAATCTCACAGATTTTACATTCAAGTGGAAGAGACAGATAACAAAAACCATAATTAAATCATTAAAATAATAAGTGCAATGAAGAACATAAACCCATATAAATAACACATGTGCTGGTCAAGGGTGGTCCCTGTGGAAGCTAAGGTGAGTTCTGAGATGTGACCGACAAGAAGAAGCACCAACTAATAATCCATGAGTTAGGAAAGAAGGAGCTGGCTGGAATTCTACAAGAGAAATAAAGCACATGTAACTTAAGTGTTGTGGCTGAGAGAGAATGCTTTAGGAGACACTGGGCAGGAATGCAGGGACCATGTCCTGGAGGGAATTACAGACCATAGATAAAAGGTTACACTTCTAAGTATAATGAGATGCTATTATAGTTAATTAAATTCTGGGGCCAGGATGTTTTGTCTGAATTAAAAATTCATGTTCTTTGTACACTACCAATTCCATATACCAGAAATGTTTTTGAAGAGAGCCAGAAAAAAATGTATAAAGTTGGTTTGAAAATACATAGATGTGTTGCTTCAGGGGAGAACACAAATAATTGGTGTGGCCCCCCAGTAGTTTTTAGGAGAAAAAAAGGGAAACTAATGCATACTTCCTCAAATGGGAAGAACAGTTAGAAAAATCCAACTATGAGTTCAGTGAGTCTGTGATGAAATCTAACTTTCTAGAAACCAAAATTAAACAGTACATCTTCTACTTCCATATGTATGCATATGGGAGTTTTATTCTTTCCCTACCTATTGACTAATGCCTGAGGGGTGGGGATGGAAATATGAAAACTCCTAGATACAAATTTGGAACTTGTAAACTTGAAATTGACTTGTAAAGAGAGACTGCCAACAGACAATTAGAAAAGGATGCTGGATGAGCAATAGATGAAGCTGAGCTTGGCTGGAAAAATTAGGCAACTGCAAATAATTTAAATTTTAAATAAATAGAATTGGAATTCTGCCACTACCCAGCATGGGCTGAAAACTAAAAATTCCAAGGTCTGAGGCAAAGATCACAATCAAGATGAAATGAACTTAATAAGGGGAGACTCAGAGAGTGGGAGTATCATTTTTTCTACCAGTGAACTTTAGCTGAACTCACACACAAGGAAATATGGTCGTCTGTGACAGATGAAGAAAATAGTTAAACCTCGGTAAATATGTTTTGGTTTTATGAAATAGAAAATCTATATTCATAGCTGAAGCATAAATACCATATAATGGAAACTTTTGTTTTTTTTTATAATATATTTTAAGAGATAGTGAATAAGAAAATATATTTCTAAGCCCATAGAGTAATAATCACCTTAAAATATATTTTCTAAATATATTGACTATTCAAATAAACAAATATATAGAAACAAATATATTTTTTAGTACTGTGATTATTTTAACCTAAACATCTAATCCAAAGGAATAATTGAAGGCTTATTAAGTGTTCAATATCACTAGCAATCAGGGAAATTCAAATCAAAACTACATTGAGAGTCTATATAATTCCAGTTACAATAGCAATCATCAAGAATGCAAACAATAATAAATGCTGGCGAGGATGTGGGGAAAGAGGAACACTTATATACTGTTGGTGGGATTGTAAATTGGTACAATCACTGTGGAGATCAGTATGGAGGTTCCTCAAAAGACTAGGAATGGAACCCCCATACTACCCAGCTAACCCACTCCTTGGAATCTTTCCACAATAATTGATATCAGAATACTATAATGATACATGCCTATCAATGTTTATAGCAGCATAATTCACAATAGCCAAATTATGGAATCAACCTAGGTGCTCATCAACAGATAAATTAGTAAGGAAAATGTGGTATGTGCACACAATGGAATTTTATTCAGCCATAAAGAAGAATAAAATTATGGCATTTGAAGGAAAATGGATAGAACTAGAGAGTATTATGCTAAGCATGATCAGCGAATATCATAAAGTCAAGGGTCTTATGTTTTCTCTATGTGGAAGCTAGAGAGAAAATAGGAAACAGAAGGGACTTCAGATAAGTGAGAGACCTTGGAATAGTGGAAGGGGATTGTGATTGGGAGGTAGGGAGGCAGAAAAGGAGGCTTGAGGAAGAAAATAGTCAAATAATTCTATGTCATATATGAAGGTGTCACTGCCAACCTCACTAAACGTACAGGAAGAGGGAGAAAGCAGGGGGAGATGCAGAGGGAAATAGCCCCAGGGGTATGTGCACGCATGTTTGTATCGCTTTGAATTTCACTATGATGTATGATTATAATGCATCAATAAGAGGATAACAAAGTATTAACATCTTTAAATTATAAAGATATTTACTGTAGAAGAAGAAAGGGACAGAGGAAATGAGAAGTAGAGTCCCTGGAGCAGTTTGACCATGAAAGAAGGCACAGGCTGGAGAGGAAGACTCATGAGCAAAGTGCAGCTACTGGGGTGACTTTGTTTAAAACAAAATAGTATATTTCTAAGGCAAGGCAACTTGTATGCACTCTAGTTTGTGGGCTTCTTTGGAATAGAAATAAAACCTGGCAACACTGGCCCTATATTCTGTAAGGCAACAGTGAACTGGAAGTAAGTGGTTAGGGCCATTTCCAGATGGAACCTCACAGTTCTCCGTAGTCCCTAACACCCTCTCTTGTGCCCCAACACGCAGCACTCTGTCTTAGCTGTATTTGTGGTCACCTTTCTCAATGTGTAGATATTTGGAGACCCCCTGATCTTTAAACACTGTACAGATTCCAATGCTCCAACATATAGGCATGGGCAAAGACTTCCTCAGTAAGCCCCAAAGGCACAAGAAATTAAAATGAGGATTAGTACATGGGATTGCATTAAACTGAAGAACTTCTGTGCAGCAAATAAAAGTATCAAGAACCTTAAAAGAGGGCTGACAGAATGGAAGATCTTTGCCAGCTACTCCTCTGATAGAGGACGAATATCTAGAATATACAAAGAACTCAAGAAACTTACTGCCAAAAAAAAAAAAATACCCAAATAGCCCAATCAAAAAATGGGCAAGTGAACTAAATAGACACTTCGCAAAAGAAGAAGTACAAATGGCCGGGCGTGGTGGCGCACGCTTGTAATCCCAGTACTTTGGGAGGCGGATACTGGAGGATCCGGGTTCGCGGCCAGCCTCAGCACTCTCTCTCTCTCTCTCTCTCTCTCTCCCTGTCTCTCTCTCTCTTTCTCTCTACCTAGTGAGGCCCTCCGCAACTTCGTGAGACCCGGTTTCAAAATAAAGTATAAAAAAATAGGGCCAGGGGTGTAGCGCGGAGGTAGAATACCCCTGCGTTCAATCCCCAGTACCGCAAAAAAAAAAAAAGAAGTACAAATGGCCAATAAACATATGAAAAATGTTCAACATCATTAGCAATCAGAGATATGCAAATCGAAACTACCCTGAGATCTCACCTAACTCCAATTACAATGGCAATCATTAAGAGCACAAACAATAATAAATACTGGCAAGGACGTGGAGAAGTAGGAACTCTGATACATTGTTGGTGGGATTGCAAATTGGTACAACTACTTTGGAAAACAGTGTGGAGGGTCCAAAGAAGAATGGAATGAACTTACCATATGACATAGCTATACCACTCCTGAGTATCTACCCAAAAGAATTGAAGCCAGACTGCTATAGTAATACATGCATAGCTATGTTTATAGCAGCACAATTCATAATTACCAAACTATGAAACCAGCCTAGGTGTCCATCAACAGATGAATGGATTATAAAATTATGGAACATATACACAATGGAATTCTACTCAGTCATAAAGAACAAAATTATGTCATTTGCAGGGAAATGGATGGAACTGGAGAATATTAAGCTAAGTGAGATTAGTCAGTCACAAAAAGTGAATGAATGTATTTTTCCCTCACATATGGAAGTAGGGAAGAAATTGAGACAGAGGAGGGACTCCAGACAAAGGAGGAGAAACCTTAGAGGGACCTAAGTGAGGGAGGTGGGCGGGGGGAGGGAAACACTTCAGTGGACATGATGTACACACACAATTTTGTCAATGCCAATCACGGTGGAACGCACAGGGAGGCGGGGAGGAGGAGGGAACAGGGCGGGAGCTGGGGGAGGCTCACCGAGTGCTGTGTGCATGTGTGCCTCTATCACTCTGAACTTATCATGATGTATGATTACAATGCACCAATAAATAAAATGAAATACTCAGGATATACTTTCTATATACACATATCTCTATATTTTTACATATTTAGAAAGTATTTGATATAACTATCTCTCTCTCTATATATATATGTATATATCTCTTTCTTACATACCTATGTTATTGTCTCCCTTAATATTTAAATATTTCCTCCTTTTCTCAGAACTTGGTGGAGACAAAGTGAAAAGTATAACAAAGATGGTAACAACACATTTTTTGGTCTAGAATTGTAACAAGCCTGAAGGTGATCTTGATGCTAAATAAAACTTCTAAATGACTCCTTGTGGTGACAACCCCTACATTTTTTTTAAACTATAGAAAAGGCAAATGCTCTACATTGGAATCCCTCAGCCGTTAGGTACCTGTTTGCTTTCACTGTTGCCAGAGGTCATTGGGACACAGCAGGAATGACAGATTGTCTAGAGACCATAAGGCTGCTAGCAGCCCAAGGCGGGGCAGGAGGCACCAGGGAGCGACCTTCCCCTGACTGCCAGGTCCTGTGCTCTTTAATCAGGACTGCTAAATGATCCAGGTGGCGTGGAATTTGGGCACCTTGGTATAACACAGGAAAAATAAGTAGATATTCCCTTCCCAACTGTTCTACTGGCACTTCTTTATTGAATACAGATGTCCTCTAAGGAAAGAGGATGGCTTTTAAGGAGAGGTCAGATATACCTTTTTATCTATAAGAATTAAAAAAATTCAATGTGAACCTAGGAAAAAATAAAACCCAAAAAACAATGACACAAAAAGAACCTGTTTATCAGAAGCAGAAAAGGGCAGGAATAGCCACAAGGTCGAACATGACTAGAAGGACAGAGGAATGTGCAGGCTTAACCTTCCAGTATTCTTGACATGATTGTCTCCTCTTGCACTTGATCAAGTTCCTGCATGAAAACTCAGCTCCCTGTGACTGTCTAACTCAGAAAATATATTGCAGCCAGGCGTGGTGGCATGTGCCTGTAATCCCAGTACTTAGGAGGCTGAGACAGGAAGATCACAGGTTCCAGGCCAGCCTCAGCAACTTAGTGAGACCCTGTTTCAATGTAAAAAAATAAAATAGGGCTGGGGGTGTAGCTCAGAGGTAGAATGACCCTGGGTTCATTCAATATCTTCTCCAACCACTGTGGAAGAGCTTTTGTTGTAGATTGACTGGTAATTCTTAATTTCCTCCATTTATTTGCTAGTGTGTCTTTCTTTATTCCCCTTTCTCTCTTCACTGCAACACAGCCTTCATTTGCCCAGCCTCAGGTGTTATCTGCCCTCTTCCACATCTGTCACTGGCTGCTAAGACTCTCACTGACCAAGTGTCTCCCCTTGGGGGCACCATGCATATCTCAAACATGCAAAACCAGTATCTCATCTAAAGGCAAGCTATCATGCTTCTGAGTCACTTGCTAACCAAGTTTTGATTGACTCCAAACACTGTATTCTTTTTTTTTTTTTTTTTTTT
>PVJS01062006.1:0-10848 GCA_004027185.1 Glis glis | reverse complement strand
CTGTTTCAAAATAAAGAATAAAAAATAGGACTGGGGGTGTAGCTTGGAGGTAGAATTCCACTGGGTTCAACCCCTAGTACCACAATGAATGAATGAATGAATGAATGAATGAATAAAATAGGGCTGGGGGTATAGCTTGGAGGTAGAATGCCCCTGGGCTCAATCCCTAGTAACACACACACACACACACACACACACACACACACACACAGGCAAGAAAGAGAAGTGCAAGGCCTACCTAGAGAGCGACTGAGGAAGACCACGCTGGCCAGAAGAGGAGGGTGTGGACTTTCACTGACCAGAGTGAAGCACAGGCTCATAAATTTGAGGTCCTGTGGCCTGGCTAAGGGTTTGGGGCTGTGGTAGATAGAATTATGACCCCCTCATGATATAAAATTTAGGTATTTGGTATCATTCCTAAAACCATACCCCCAAAAATGTGAATGTTAGTTTACATGTCAAAAGAGACTTTGCATATGGGATTAAGGATTTAATTAAATGAATTTATTTATTGTGGTCCTGGGAATTGAACTCAGGGACATTCTATCTCTGAGCTACAACCCAGCCTAATTTTATTTTTTATTTTGAAACAGGGTCTCACTAAGCTGCTGAGAGTCTCTCTAGGTTGCTGAGGCTGCCCTTAAACCTGCGATCCTCCTGTCTCAGCCTCCCAAGTCCTGGGATTACATTTGGGTGCCACTGTACTGGGCTAAATTAAGAATCTTAAGGTGGGTGGGACAAATATGTTGGATTGTCCAGATGGGCCTTGAAGTAATTACAAGTGTCCTTGTAAGACAGAGGCAGGAGGGTCAGAGTGAAAGAAGACGTGATGCTAGACACAGAATTAGATTGAAGGTGCCAAATGCTGGCTTTGAAAATGGAGGAAGGGGCCATGAGCCAGGGAGTACAGGCAGCTTGGAGAAGCTGGAAAAGGCAGGGGAAGAGATTGTCCCCTGGAGCCTCCAGGAAGAATCCAGCCGCCAACACCTTGATTCTGGCCCAGGGAGACTCACTTCGGGCTTCCGGCCTCCAGGTCTGTGTGATGATCAGCATGTGCTGTTTTAAGTCCCTATCTGTGTGGTTATTTGTCACAGCAGCCACAGGAAATTAACACAGGGCTCTTGTTGTGGGCACCAGGGCCTCAAGGAACATCCTGGATTCAATTCCACAAATATTTGCCAAGCACCTTCTACACACAGGCACCACACTAGACTATGGGGAGATAGTGACAAAAGAGAGAGATGCAGCCAGGTGTGATGGCATACGCTTGTAATCCCAGTACTTGGGAGGTTGAGACAGGAGGATCGCAGGTTTGAAGCCAGCCTCAGCAACTTAGTGAGACCCTCCGCAACTTAGTGAGACCCTGCTTCCAAATAAAAAATAAAATAGATCTGGGGGTGTAGCTGGAGGTAGAAGACCCCTGGGTTCCATCTCCAGTAACCACAAAAAAAAAAAAAAAAGGGAGAGAGAGAGATGCAGCCCTGGCCCTGGGTGGGGCCTGGGGTCACCAGAGGGCACGCCAGTTGCTGCACTGGATTAGAGGCAGATACACGCTGAGAGATTATCACCGACCTACAGCCTGAATGGAAACAGTTCCACACCGGCAGGGCTCGGAGGGATCTCTTCTCTGCCAATGGACACAGCTTGGCAGCCATTTGCTGTGGACAGTTTGTGCCACGGCTGCCCACTGCCCTTTCTCAGCAGGGCGGCCTGAGGGACTCACAGGCGACAAGAGCGGGGCCCGCCGGGGATTTCTCAAAGCTCCAAGTTGGAGTCTCCACCAGTGGGGGGGTAGGGGTGCTAGGTGAAGAGGGTGTGAAAGCATGACCCCCCAACCCACCCAGCAGTTCTATTCCCAGGGGTATAGCCCAGAGAAACGTGAACATTCATGGGTCAAAAGACATACACCAGAATGTTTACAGAATTTTTCAGCAGTGCGGTAGTAACCCCAAACTAGAAACAACCCCAACACCCACTGATGGTAGAATGGATGCCTCCTTTGTAGCGCATTCCTACAGCAAAACCCTAAAGAGCAGGGAGGATGAATGAGCTATTGTCAACCCCACCAACGTGGGTAATTCTCACCAACTTGATATTGAGCAAATAAAGTCAGACACAAATGCATATCTACTACATGGCTCTACTTATGTAATGTTCACAAAGAGGCCAAACAAATCTATGCGTTAGACATCAGGACAGGGTGCCCCTGGGGTAGGGGAAGTGCACAGTGATTGGGAGATGGGACTGGGGGGCTGGAGTGCTGGCAATGTCCCCCCTCTAATTCTGGATAGAAGTTAAACAGGAATGTTCACTCTGTGATCATTTCTTGCACTGTACACTTATGATTTATACATTTTTATGTATATGTTAAATTGCAATAAATTTTTATTTATTTATTTTGCAGTACTGGGGATTGAACCCAGGGGCATTGTACCTCTGAGCTACACCCCCAGCCCTATTTTTTATTCTTTGTTTTGAAACAGGGTCTCACTAAGTTGCGGAGGGCCTCACTAAGTAGCTGAGGCTGGCCGTGAACCCAGATCCTCCAGTCTCAGCCTCCCAAGTACTGGGATTACAAGCATGTGCCACCATGCCTGACATAAATTTATTTTTTAAATTATTAATGAGCTGAGTGCAGTGATGCACGCCTGTAATCCTAGTACTTGGGAGACTGAGACAGGAGAATCGCAGGTTGGAGGCCAGACTCAACAATTTAGCCAGATCCTGTTCCAAAGTAAAAAGTCCTGGGGTGTAGCTCAGAGGTAGAAGGAAGGATTATTAATGAACATGCCTGAGGGTATTGTGGTGGCTATGAGATATTGGTCTAGAGCTAGAAAGTCCAGGTTCTAGCCTTAATCTGCTTGGACTAAGATGCTGTGTGACCCTGCTCAATCTCTGGCCCTTCTAGGGTCTCAGTTTCCTCCAGCCAAATCTTGGGAGTGTGTGTATACAGATTATATGATTTTTGCAGAAACTCAGCAAAATGCTACAACTGTAGCCAACCTTCTGACTCCTTAGAAGAGCGAGAGCAAGAGCCAGAGACAGAAAGTGCCCAAAACTTTGTTGGGACTGGAGGCATTTTCCTGTTTCCTTGTTTGAGTGCTCATGGGATGATTTGGCTCCATTACTAAAGGTCCAGTTGTTTTACCTTGGTTACAGAGACAGGTGAGGAAGAACTGGGGTGGGCGTTGGGATCATTTAGTCTGGACTAGGGTTATGGCAGGGTCTCATTTTGGTTATGTGTGAACTCGAACAAGATTCTTCTCCTTCTCCCTCTCCATTCTCCTCCTTCTCCTTCTTATCCTTCTCCCCCTTTTTTCTCTTCCTCCTCCTCCTCCTCCTCCTCCTCCTCCTCCTCGTCCTCCTCCTCCTCGTTCTCCTCCTCCTCATCCTCCTCCTCGTCCTCCTCCTTGTCCTCCTCCTCCTCCTCCTCCTCCTCCTCCTCCTCCTTTTCTTCATACTGGGGATTGAATCCAGGGGTGTTCTACCTCTGAGCTATATCCCCAATCCTTTTTATTTTTTATTTTTGAAATAGGATCTTGCTAATTTGCTGAGGCTGATCTCAAACCTGTGATCCTCCTAGCTCAGCCTCCCTAGTGCTGGCATAACAGGTATACGCTACAACACCTGGCAGGCAAGTCTCTTAAGCTCTCCAAGTCTGTCTCCTCCCAGGTGTCCATGTTCACCCTACTAACAGGTGTGAAAATTAAGGGAAATGTAAGCCGGGTGTGGTGGCGCACGCTTGTAATCCCAGTACTTTGGGAGGCAGAGACTGGAGGATCCGGGTTCACGGCCAGCCTCAGCTCTCTCTCTCTCTCTCTCCCTGTCTCTGTCTTTGTCTCTCTCTCTACTTAGTGAGGCCCTCCGCAACTTCGTGAGACCCGGTTTCAAAATAAAGGATAAAAAATAGGGCCGGGGGTGTAGCGCGGAGGTAGAACGCCCCTGTGCTCAATCCCCGGTACTGCAAAAAAAAAAAAAAATTAAGGGAAATGTGCCCCTGACACCTACCTGGTGAGGCCCCTGAGTTGTGTCCTTTGTTTGGACCAGGCCAAAGAAGACATTTGAACATACTAACAATTTTTTTTTTTTTTTTGCGGTACCGGGGATTGAACGCAGGGGCGTTCTACCTCCGCGCTATGCCCCTGGCCCTATTTTTTATACTTTTTATTTTGAAACCGGGTCTCACGAAGTTGCAGAGGGCCTCACTAAGGAGAGAGAGAGAGAGAGAGAGAGAGAGAGCTGAGGCTGGCCGCGAACCCGGATCCTCCTGTCTCCGCCTCCCAGAGTACTGGGATTACAAGCGTGCGCCACCACGCCCGGCACATACTAACAATTTGTTCATTCAAACTAAACAAAGTAGAAGTGGCTGGGTGGGGGTACAGGCAAAGAACAGACCCTTTTTTTGTGTGGGTGTGTGGTACTGGGGATTGAACCCAGGGGCGTTCTGCCTCTGAGCTACACCCCCAGCCCTGTTTTATTTTATTTTGAAACAGGGTCTCACTAAGTCGCGGAGGGCCTCAGGAGGTTGCTGAGGCTGGCCGCAAACCTGTGATCCTCCTGTCTCAGCCTCCCAAGTACTGGGATTACAAGCGTGCGCCAACATGCCCAGCTGAACAGACCCTTTTTTTTTATAGTTGTAGAGACCTTGTCAGGGAGTCGAGCCTCACATTACTGAGGGGGACTCAGGCCTGCTCTGCCCACAAGGCCCTGGGAGATGGGGACTAGGGGAGGGGTCACAGAGCTAAAGGGCTGCTCCTGGCCTGGCTGAGACCCTGGCTTCTCCTTGCCCCGGTCTTTGCAGTGCCCTATGGACCTGCTAACAGCAGGTGCCAGGAGAGTCTTGCTGAAAGGAGACCTCACCTTTCCTACCATGCTCAGCTCCGAGCTACACATTGTAAGGGATCGGACTCCAAGGAGGGGTCCAGAATGGGAAATAGGGAAGGATCTTGTCAACAGGAGAGACAGCTGGAAAACTGCTAGGGGGTACAGGTAGTTCAGAGAAGATGCCAGGAGTCGGGTGGGGTGGGCTGTTCATTGTTTTTGCAAATCCAAGGGATTCTGGATTTCCTGGCCTTTTATGTAGAGAATAATGTTTCTCCAATCCTGACTCTCAGAGATTCCAAATCTGTTTATTATCAATGATGTTTTCCCTAATTATCTATTGTATACAAAAGAACAGAAATGTAAAGTAAGAACATACAACTCATCATTTCAGTCTCTGGAGATTGCTCTTGTTAACAGTTGCTACGTGCATCCTCCAGATTCATATACATGCCCACTGATGCATCCTGGGGATTAAACTCAGGGGCATTCTACCTCCAAACTATACCCCCAGCCCTTTTTATTTTTTACTTTGAAACAGGGTCTTGCTAAGTTGCTGAGGCTGGCCTGTAACATGCCATCCTCCTCTCTTTGCCTCCTAAGTACTGGGATTACAGGTGTGCGCCACCACACCTGGCTATCAGATATATTTGATCAGTCAGGGATCGTGGTTGTAGGCAACAGAAGCTGGCCCTAGCTAACTATGCTTCTGAAGGCATAACTAGCTGTTCTAGTAGGAAAATCCCAAAATAACAACAGCTTTACACAACACAGATTTATTTCCTGCTCAGAGAGATGTGGAAGTGCTATGGGTTGAATGTGTCCCCCAAAGGTTCATATGTTGGAAACTTCATCCCTAAATTCTTGTGTTTAGTATTTGGGGGGGGGGGCTCTGGAAAATAATTAGGATTAGATTAGGTCATGAGGGCAGGCCCCCCAAAATGGCACTCGTGACTTTATAAGAAGAGAGAGACCTGAGCGGGTACACTTGCCACTGATGCCCCACCGTGTCATGATGCGGCAAGAGGCCTCGCCAGCTGCTAGCACCATGCCCCGGACTTAAATCGCCATTCTTCCTAAATTACCCAGTCTGTGATGTTCAGTCATAGCGATAGAAAATGGACTAAGACCAGTGGGCAGCTCTGGTTCCCACAGTCAACCAGGGACCCAGGTGGAAGGTGGTCCCACCCGCTTAACACATGGCTGCCCAGGTTACCAGCCAACATAAAGGCAGACAACGGGATAAGAGAGGCAGGGGAGGATCACACGGGTGGATTCGGGGCCTGCAGTGGGATCCAGACGGTTCCTTCACTTTCCATTGGCCAGAATTCAGTCACGTGGCCACATCTAACAGAAAGGCTGTTGGAGGATTCACAGACTGGACAGAAGGCTGGGGCCCCAAGCTGGAAGCTGGGCAGTCTCCAAGAGAAGCAGGAAGCAAGAAACGTGGCACCCAGCCAGGAGTGGTGGCGTATGCCTGTAATCCCAGTACTTGGGAGGCTGAGACAGGAGGATCGCAGGTTCGCGGCCAGCCTCAGCTACTTAGGTCCTCTGCAACTTAGTGAGACCCGGCTTCAAAATAAAGAATAAAAAAATAGGGCTGGGGATGTAGCCGGGTGGTAGAGTGCCCCTGGGTTCAATCCCCAGTACCACACACACACACACACACACACACACACACACACACACACAAAAACGTGGCCACCACCCAAAGCCAGGCAGAGCCCACCGCTCTCACCCCCCATCATCACAGCTGCCAGGATTTGCCGCCAAGTCTTTCTTGGCTTCTGGTTCTCTTGGGAACCAGCGTCCTAGAAGAGAGCACCTGTCTGATGGAGGAAGCCCGGATCATGCCCTCCTTCCCAGCTGTCCTGGGGCCAGAGGGGCTGGTGCCACCATGCCCTGCCAGCCCCATCTTTGTGTGTGTATGTGTATGTGGTACTAGGAATTGAACCCAGAGGCATTCTACCTCTGACCTATACCCCCTGCCCTTCTTCATACTTTTTATTTTGAAACAGGGTCTCACTAAATAAGTTATTGGGTGCTGCTGGCTTTTTTTTTTTTTTTTTTTTGTGGTACTGGAGATTGAACCCAGGGGCGGTTGCTGAGTCTGGCCTCAAACCTGTGATCCTCCTGTCTCAGTCTCCCAAGGACAGGTATTACAGGTGTGCACCACCACACCAGACTGAGCCTGACTTTCTAGAGCCCTGTTTCTCAAACCACTTGTCAGAAGGGAAAGATATAATTCTGCCAAGCAAGCTTGTTTTCTTTTTTCTTGGTACTGGGGATTGAACTCAGGGGCATTCTGCCTTTGAGCTATACCCCCAGACCTATTTTATTTTTTATTTTGAAATAGGGCCTCACTAAGTTGCTGAGAGCAAGCCTCAGCTCCTTAGTGAGGCCCTCCACAACTTAATGAGACCCTGTTTAAAAAAAAAATTGGGCCGGGCGTGGTGGCGCACGCTTGTAATCCCAGTACTTTGGGAGGTGCCCTCTCTCTCTCTCTCTCTCTCTCTGTCTCTCTGTCTCTGTCTCTGTCTCTGTCTCTCTCTCTCTCTCTCTTTCCTTAGTGAGGCCCTCTGCAACTTCGTGAGACCGGTTTCAAAATAAAGTATAAAAAAAAAATAGGGCCGGGGGCGTAGCGCGGAGGTAGAACGCCCCTGCGTTCAATCCCCGGTACCCCCCAAAAAAAAATTGGGCCGGGGGTAGAGCTCAGAGGTAGAATGCATCTGGGTTCAATCCCCAGTACCACACATACTCACACACAAAAAAGATAGGGCTGACTGGGTATGGTGGCACAAGACTGTAATCTCAGTTCTTGGGAGGCTGAGACAGGAGGATTGCAGGTTTGAGGCCAGCCTCAGCAACTTAGTGAAACTCTCAGCAACATAGCGAGACCCTGTTCAAAAAGAAGGTGGGGGAGGGGGCTGGGGTCGGAAGTAGAACACCCCTGGGTTCAATCCCCAGCACCAAAAAGCAGGGACAGGGTGGAGGTGAGGAGGCAGAGGAGGGGGTGACACCCCACCTCATTCAAGTTTCTACTCATCCCTCATCTCTCCTCTCTCATCTCTCCTCTCCTTGTTTTCCATTTTTCTCCTCCCTCACAACATAACATTGCTCTCCCTGGCATTGCGCCAGGCAGTTCACCACCATCTTTGAAGTCCTTGCCCTTAAATCTCAAACACTTCTCTAAACTGCTGATCAACATATTTTTCCAAAGGTAGTTTCCATTCTGAGAACAACTGAGTCAGCTACAGAGACACACACACACTGTGAGATGTGACTGCGCCGTCATCGTAATGGGACTGCAGTGTCTCTGCTTCTGCACGGATTCCAGGCTTGTTCTCCAGCCTCCCAGCTGCAAACCGCACTGCGCTCTGCTGATTGCAGCCAGGCGCTGAGTGGGACCTGGAAGCAGGAAGGGCGAGCTGGGCTCAGATAGTGGGGAATGTGGCTGCGGGGGAAGGGTTTGATTCTTCAGTTCAGAGACCCATCAAAGGTTCTAGAGCAGTTCTATGACTTGAACAGAACTGAGCTTCTGGAAGCTTCATAATCCAGCTGCGGCAAAAGCAGCTGAAATGAAAGGAGAGTGACTGGAGGCAGCGAGGCTGGGATGCTAAGGGTATGCCTTAAACAGAGCACAGGTCTGGCAGACTCGGAGGAATAGACAGACTTCAGCATGGGGGAGGGAGTGAGAGAGGAAGAGAGGAGATGAGGGTTGAGCCCCCTCAACACCCAATCTAGAATGGTCTGTAACTTTGTGTGTGTGTGTGTGTGTGTGTGTGTGTGTGTGTGTGGTACTGGGGATTGAACCCAGAAGCATTCTACCTCCAAGCTACACCCCCAGCTCTTTTTTATTTTTTGTTTTGGAACAGGGTCTCACTAGGTTGCTGAGAGTCTCATTACATTGCTGAGGCTGGCCTTGAACCTGTAATCCTCCTGTCTCAGCCTCCCAAGTACTGGGATTGCAGGATTACAGGTATGCACCCCCATGCTTGGCTGGTCTGTAACTTTCTAGGCACCATACGTAACATGGGGCATTACTGCTGAATAGGACCAAGGCTATGGAAAGATCTGAAGAAACCATTAAGTGTAGCTTGCTTTTTTTGTTTTTGTTTTGTTTTGTGGTACTGGGGATTGAACCCAGGAGAGCTACACCCCCAACCCTATTTTTTTATTGTTGTTGAAACATGGTCTCATTAAGTTATTGCATGCTGCCAGGCATGGTGGCACACACTTGTAATCCCAGTACTTGGGAGGCTGAGACAGGAGGATCACAGGTTCAAAGCCAGCCTCAGCAACTTAGCGAGGCGCTCAGCAACCTATTGAGTTCCCAAATAATAAAACCAGGCTGGGGTCATAGCTTGGAAGTAGAATGCCTCTGGGTTCAATCCCCAGTACCAAAAAAAAAAAAAAGTTACTGCATGCTGGCCTCAAACTTCCTATTCTCCTGTCTTAGCCTCCCAAGTATTGGGATTATAGGCAATGTGCCACCATGCCTGGTTTAAGTGTAGCTTTAACGCACATGCAGAGCCTCCTAGAGCAGTGGCACCACTGGGTGCATGGCTCAGCCAGTTCCCCTGGAGGAGAGATTTTCCAGGTTTCCACTCTGGCTTTTCGTTCTTCTAAATATGATGCTTCTAGGCAGTTGCATGTATGGAGTTCTTCATATCAAATAACGATGGCCAAGATTTACTGAATGCTGAGTCAAGTATCATCTAGGGGCTTTTGATTATATAATATTCAATATTCCTCACAAGTCTGTGAGGTAGGTACTCTTACAGATAAGAAACTGAAGCAGAGATGTTAAGTAACTTGTCCAAGGTCACACAGCTAGGACGTGGCAGAGTCAATATCACATGCAAGGTAAGGATGAGTTTATTTTCTGGGAAAACAAACAAAACTAGGAGTTGACAGAACAGTGTGTGACCCCAGCTCAGCTGCTGATCAGTATAAGCACGGGTGGTTTTTCTTTAAAATGTAAATTCCAAGCTGCGCATGGTGGCACACGCCTGTAATCCTAGTACTTGGGAGGCTGAGACAGGAGGATCACAGGTTTGAGGACAGCCTCAGCAAGTAGTGAGACATTCATCAACCTAACGAGACCCTGTTTAAAAATAAAAATAAAATAGGACTAGGGTTGTAGTACTCTTATTCGGAGGTAGAATGCCCCTGGGTCCAATCCCCAGTACCACTAAATAAATAAATAATAAAACAAAATGGGCTGGGAACGTAGCTCAGTGGTAGAGCCCCACTGGGTTCAAGCCCCAGTACTGTAAAAAAAAAAAAAAAGTAAACTCCCTCATGAGGGCATTTTGGGAGCAGTGGTTATGTTTACTATATTGAATAAGGGGATGGTTTCGTGGATGTATATGTGTAATACTAAAAATTATCAAGTGATACACTTTATGTGCAATTCATTGTATGTCAATGATACTTCAATAAAGCTTTGTTTTGTTTTTGAGGTACTAGGGATTGAGCCTACTCTACCACTAAGTTACACCCCAGGCCTTTTTATTTTTTATTTTGAGACAGAGTCTCACTAAATTGCCCAGGCTATCCTTGAATCAATAAAACTATTTTAAAAGCAGATAACAAGACAGGAATGGTGGCAAAAGCCTATAATCCCAGTACTTGAGAGGCTGAGACAGGAGGATTACAGGTTAGAGGCCAGCACATGCTAATTTAGTGAGACCCTGTTTCAAAATTAAAAATAAAAAGGGCTGGGGGTGTATCTCAGTGGTAGAATGCCCCAGGGTTAAATCCCCAGTGCACCCCCCTCAACAGCGATATCAATTATACGATGGAATTAAAATCTTTCTAGTATTTCTACAGTGACTCTCATTTATTTTATATGACTCCATTACATACAGTGTTCGAGCATGATTCACAAAATTCGTGGTCATCTTTGAATTAATTAATTAATTTATTTATTTATTTATTTTTGCGATATTGGGGATTGAACCCAGGGGCATTCTACCTCCGAGCTATACCCCAACCCGATTTTTTTTTTTTTTTTTTTTTTTT
>PVJS01062005.1:0-10848 GCA_004027185.1 Glis glis | reverse complement strand
CTGCTCCACCTGTTTATCCTGTACTCACTCCTACTAATCCTGGGCAACTACAGACCTTTTAACTGTCTCCCCATAGTTTTGCCTTTTTTTAGAATGTCATATAGTTGGAACCATACAGTATGTAGTCTGTGTGTGTGTGTGTGTGTGTGTGTGTGTGTGTGTGTGTGTGTGTATGGTACTGGGGATTGAAGCCAGGGGCGTTCTACCTCTGAGCTACACCCTCAGCCCTATTTTTTTTTTTTTTGTCTTTTGAAACAGTATCTTGCTAAGTTGTGGAGGGTCTTGCTGAGTTGCTGAGGCTGGCCTCAAACCTGCTATCCTCCTGTCTCAGACTCCCAAGTACTGGGATTACAGGCATGGATCACTATGCCTGGCTTGTTAATTTTCTAATTGTTGAATTTTAAAACTCTTGGTATAGTTGTACATTCATTTATCATATACATCTTTTGCAAATATTTTCTCTCTCCTTGTGATAAATGGTCTTGAATTACTGGTAGAAGTGCTACCAATTTATGTCCCCCACCAACAATGAGTGAGACTATTTATTTCTCACAACATAATGTATTATCAATTTGTTTATAAGTTTTTCCAGTCAGGTGAAAAATAGTATCTCACTGTAGTTTTAATTTGCATTTATCTTATTAGAGAGACATTTGATAACTTTTACTATGCTGAGTGACATATTTCCTTCTATATGAACTAACTCTACCTTTTTTGTTCTATTGGTGTTCCTTTTTCTTTTTGCTGTACTGAGGATGGAACCCAGGGCATTCTACCTCTG
Organism: Glis glis; assembly: GCA_004027185.1. NCBI lineage: Eukaryota > Metazoa > Chordata > Mammalia > Rodentia > Gliridae > Glis > Glis glis. Next base: position 10,067 of record PVJS01062005.1, on the reverse strand, counting down.
AGCTACACCCCCAGCCTATTTTATTCTTAATTTTGAAACAGGGTCTCACTAAGTTGTGGAGGGCCTCACTAAGTAGCTGAGGCTGGCTGCAAACCTGTGATCCTCCTGTCTCAGCCTCCTAAGTACTGGGATTACAAGCATGCACCACCACACCCGACTGTTATTTGTGTGTGTGTGTGTGTTACAGGGGATTGAACCACAGGCATTCTACCTCTGAGCTATACCCCCAACCCTTAAAAACTTTTTTATTTTGGAAACGGGGTCTAGCTAGGTTGCTGAGAGTCTTGGTAAGTTGCTGAGGCTGTCCTTGAACCTGCGCTCCTCCTGTCTCAGCCTCCCAAGTGCTGGGATTCTGTATAGGTGTATGCCATATGCCACTATGCCTGGCTGGGGTTGGTTCTTACACTTGCCATGAATGGAGAGACTCTGGGTGAGTAAATCCTATGGTCCAACTCAGAGCAGAGTTTGGTACCCTCAAAATGTCTTCTTTCAGCGCTCTTCATTTATATGTTTCTTTGGTATTTGGACCCATTCACTGCCAGCATCTTCTGTGGCTCAGGTCCCTAAATTTTCATTAATCCAATTTCTGCTGTTTTGACTAATATTATGATCATTCCATATTTGATACTGAATGTGGTTTCACTCAACTTGAGTTACTTCCTTCTTTCCCAGGGATACCATTCTGGAAAGCCCCATTGGACCTAGTCAGCAACACCTTGAGTTCTAGTACACAATCCCTTTATTGACTCATGCCAAGTTGCGATTGCGAACTAGCACAGGGTTACTCATCTTTGTAAATATGTTGAAACTCCTTTGACTTTAAGACTATTGCCATTGTTAGAATGGATCCCACACGTGTTACCACACTATCCTCTGGTGCCTGGTGTGTCAGACGGGTGGAAAGTGTCATGCCAAGATAAGGAACAGCTCTCCTGAGGCTTAGTTCAGAGTGCTTTCATGTATTTATTCATCTTTCTATTATCCATTTATCCATCCTCCAACCATACCAATCACTCCTCTATCCGTCTATTATCTACGCATGTATCATTTGTTCACCCGCCCATTCAGCCTCCTCCTCCTCCTTTTTTCCTCCTTTCGTCCTCCCCCTCCTTCTTTCCACTTCCTCCTTTCCTCCTCCTCCTTTCTTTCTCCTCCTCCTCCCCCTCCCCTGCTCCTCCTCCTCCTTTCCTCCTAACTCCTCCTCCTCTTCTTCTTTGAGCTGGGATTGAACCCGGGGCTTCACACCTGTGCTTTACCACTGAGAAACACCCCCAGCCCCGTGATGACTATTTCAAAAAAGCTAAAAACACTCACATACCCATGTTCATATACCACTATTCACAAAAAGATGGGAGCAAACCAAGTGTCTGTAAATGAATGAAGGGATAAATAAAATGTGTCATATACATACACTGAATATTATTCAGCCTTAAAAAGGAAGGAAAGCTGGGCATGGTGGTACATGCCTGTAATCCCAGTAATTGGGAGGTGAGACAGGAGGGTCACAGGTTCAAGGCCAGCTTCAGCAATTTAGCAAGACCCTTTTTCCAAATAAAAAATAAAATAGAGCTGTGGGTGTAGCTCAGAGGTAGAATGCCTCTGGGTTCAATCACCAGCACCACACACACGAAAAGGTACATTGTAATTATACATAGTACCGAGGTATACAGTGATAGGAGTATACATGCACACGACACTTGGAGCACTTCCCCGGATCCCACTCCTCTCCCTCCCCTTCCATGTCATTCAGATTGGCATTGGTAATCTAATATCCATTGATACCATTATTTCAACTGTTACCTTTTTTACATCTCTATCCCCATTCTTCCTCTAAACCGCCTCCATCACTCCACTGGAGTCTTTCCTCCTCCATCTGAGGTTACCCTTGTTTCCCAATTTCTATCTAGCGTCCACAAATGAAGGAAAACATAACGATTATTTGCTTTTTGAGACTGGCTAATCTCACTTAGCATAATATTCTCAAGTTCCATCATTCCTGCAAATGACATAATTTTGTTCTTTATGGGGCCACTGATTTTTCTGAGAATCTGATGAAAGTCATGGGTCCTCTCCCCAAGAAAAACACAAATCTGACCACATCTGCACATTTTTAGGAAGCGAATGGGTGTTGGGAACCCACCCCTGAGTGGTCCATGAGTCTAAGGTTAGAAATCCCTGCCTTACCTGCTCCATGGTGTTCTATGGAGGAATTCCAGCCTGCTTAGCACACTGCACGAGGTCCTCTGTGGTCCAGTTCCTGCCCACATCTCTGACCTTATCTCCTGCTGTTCTGTCCAGCCATGCAGACCACAAGCACTTCCAGTTCCCCGAATGTGCATACTGCATGCTCTCACATCTCCCTGCCTCTCTCCAGCTGTGTGTGATTTTTTTTTTCTCTTGTGGTTCTGGGGATTGAACCAAGGGGAATTCTACCTCTGAGCTACACCTCCAGCCCTATTCTATTTCTTATTTTGAAAAAGGGTCTTGCTAAGTTTCTGAGAGCCTCACTAAGTTGCTGAAGTTGACTTTGAACCTGTGATCCTCCTGTCTCAACCTCCCAAGAACTAGGATTACAGGCATGCACCACCACGCCCAACTGCAAATATCCTCTCTTAATGATTGGCCCTTCTGCCCCTCTTTCTGTCTCCCTTACAAAGTCAGGTGTGTTCTGTCTCACTATCAGAGCATCTATCACGTAATGATTCTTTTTTTCTTTTGGTACTGGGGATTGAACCCACAGTCATTCTACTTCTGAGCTATACATAGCCTCAGCCCTTTTATTTAATTAAAAAAATTTTTTTAGCTGGGCGTGGTGGCACACACTTGTAATCCCAGTACTTGGGAGGCTGAGACAGAAGGATCTGGGTTTGCAGCCAGCCTCGGCTACTTAGTGAGGCCCTCTGCAACTTAGTGAGGCCCTGTTTCAAAATAAAGAACAAAAAATAGGGATGGGGGTACATCTCTAAGGTAGAATGCCCCTGGGTTCGATCCCCAGTACCGCAAAAAAAAATTTTTTTTGGTATTGGGGATCGAACCCAGGAACATCCTACCTTTAAGCTATACCCCCAGCTGACCCTTTTTATTTTTTATTTTGAAACCTGGTCTTGCTAAGTTGCTGAGGCTAGCCTTGAACCTGGAATCCTCCTGTTTCAGCCTCCCAAGTACTGGGATAACAGGTGTGTACCACCATTCCTGGCTGGCCCTTTTTATTTTGAAACAGGGTCTTGCTAAGTTGCTGAGGCTGTCTTCAAATTTGCGATCTTCCTGTCTCAACCTCCCAAGTACTAAGATTACAGGCCTGCACCACCATGCCTGACTCACATTATAATTCTTTTTTTTGCAGTACTGGGGATGGAACCCAGGAGCACTCTACCTCCGAGCTACACCCCCAGCCCTATTTTTTATTCTTTATTTTGAAACAGGGTCTCACTAAATTGTGGAGGGCCTCACTAAGTAGCTGAGGCTGGCCGCGAACCTGGATCCTCCGGTCTTAGCCTCCCAAGTACTGGGATTACAAGCATGCGCCACCATGCCTGGCTCACATTATAATTCTTCGTATTTATTATTTTAATTCATCTGTTTACCGAGGTTTAACTGACATGCCCATTTATTATCTCATTTAAAGGGACAGGAGAGCCAGGCGTAGTGGCGCATGCTACCACAAAAAAAAAAAAAAAAAAAAATAGGGCTGGAGTATAGCTCAGAGGTAGAATGCTCCTGGACCACAGCACCACAAAAATAAACAAATGAATAACTAAGGGACAGGAGAAGCTGGAAGCAAACCCCACCTGCAGCTTGTGGCTCAAAAAATCTCAAGTTTCTTCCCAGCTTTCCATTTTGCCGCCCTCGGAATGTGGGAGAGGTCTTCTCTGATCCAGGCAAGGTGGCTGTAAGAAAGTTTTCTTTTGAGGGGGAAATAAATTCACCTTTTCATTCCCTCCAAATGGTGTGTTGAACAAATGAATGAAATGCATGAAACTTTTAATTAATCAATTTTTGTGGTACTGGGGATTATACCCAGCGGTATTCTACCTCTGAGCTAAAACTTCAGCTCATTTAAAAAATGTTTTGCTTTGAAACAGTCTCGCTAGGTTCCTGAGAGTCTTTCTATGTTGCTGAGGCTGTCCTTAAACCTGCGGTCCCGCTGTCTCAGCTTCCCAAGTACTGGGATTACAGGTGTGTGCCACCATGCCCGGCTATTTTTTATTTAAAAAAATTCTTTTGTTGTTGTTACTGGGGATTGAACCCAGGGGTATTCTACTTCTGAGCTACAGCTCTTTTTACTTTTATTTCAAAACAGGGTCTCACTAAGTTGCTGAGGCTGGCCTGGAACCTGTGATCTTCCTGTCTCAGCCTCCCGAGTACTGGGAGTACAGGTGTGCACCACTGCATCCGGCTCCACAACTTTTTGACTTGTAAAACTGAAACTAAGTACTCATTAAACAATAACTCCAGGGTTGGGGGTGCAGGTGTGTAGTAGAGTGCTTGCCTAGGATGTGCAAGGCCCTGGGTTCAGTTCCTAGCACTGGAAAAAAAAGCATTAATAATAATAAAAGCATTAATAATAAATCCCAGTACTTGGGAGGCTGAGACCAGAGGATCCCGGTTCGCGGCCAGCCTCAGCTACTTAGTGAGGCCCTCCGCAACTTAGTGAGACCCTGTTTCAAAATAAAGAATAAAAAATAGGGCTGGGGGTGTAGCTTGGAGGTACAGTGCTCCTGGGTTCAATCCCCAGTACCGCAAAAAAAAAAAAAAATTTTATGAAACAGGATCTCATGTTGCTGAGGGTCTCACTGAGTTGCTGAGGCTGGCCTTGAACCTGCAATCCTCCTGTCTCAGCCTTGCAAGTGCTGGGATTACAAGTGAGCACCACCATGCCTGGCTGCCTAGGGATTTTCGAGGCTGGGTTTTGTGTTCCTAGAATCCCAGTCTCAGTGGCAGATTGATGGGTGGCGAATTGGAGGTGTGGGTGAGTAAGGCCCACAGGAGAGCGCTTGTTGAATTCCTCAGCAGGTGCCTGCAGGCCTCTGAGCCACCTCCTGCAGGAGCTTCTCTGTCTCATGTCACAGAGGAAGTTGGGACATGTGGTTGCCAGTAATACTGAGGCCTGACTCTCAGAGAGCGGATCTCTCCAGGACCCCAGCGACAACCCTCCTCCTTCACCTGCTTTCACTCTAGGCTGAGTGCTCAGCAAACCAAGGCATTTGGCAGAAGATGGTCCTGAGAACAGTGCTGACTTTTGCCTGCACTTGTTAGAATTAATGACTCATTCAAATACCTCACATCTGCAGGCAGGGGCCGAACTGCAGGCAAGGTGGGGGAGGCCCAGAGGGCGCCGGTCTGGAGTGGCCTTGGAATTAGGACTGAGTCTTCACTTCTCCTTGCTGTGTCCCCGCTTTTCTGCACTACTGGGTACCTGGGGGTGATGCCAGCTTGGCCATCTACCAGCGGAAGGACCTTGGGGCAAGTTACTTAACCCTTTTGAGTCTCAGTACTCCCGCACATAAACGGGAAAATGATCCAATCATTGTGAAAACTGAAGTTGTACTACTTGTCACAACACATAGGTGTATATTCTTTGTTTTATTTTTCGTACTGGGAATTGAACCTCGGGGGTGTTCTACCTTTGAGATTCACACCAGCCCCTTTTATTATTTTTTAAAATTAACATACTTTTATTGGTGCATTGTAACTGTACATCATATTGAGGTTTGTGTGACAGAAACATACATGTACACAGCACCCTGTGCCTGAAACAGGGTCTTGCTGAGTTGCTGAGGCTGGCCTCAAACCTTTGATCCTTCTGTCTGAGCCTCCCAAGTACTGAGATTATAGGCATGCACCCTGCACCCAGCTAGGTATGTATTCTTTTTCTTTCTTTTCTTTTCTTTTTTTTTTTTTTGTGGTGCTTGGGATTGAACCCAGGGGATTCTACCTCCAAACTACACCCCCAACCCTTTTTATTTATTTTTTTATGTTGAAACAGGGTCTCACAAAGTTGCTGAGGGTCTTAATAAGTAGCTGAGGCTGTCCTTGAACCTGCGATCCTCCTGTCTCAGCCTCCCAAGTACTGGGATTACAGGCATGTGCCACCACAACTGGCTTGGGTATGTATTCTTTTTTTGTGTCTGTCTCCTGTTCTGTGAGGGTGGAGGCCTGGCTGAAGACCCTTCATTTTTTAAAATTTTTAATACTTTTATTGGTACATTGTAGTGGGATTCAAAGACATACATTCACACATGCACACGTCACTTGGATTATCTCTTTCTGTATCCCATCCTGCTCCCCCTCCTCCTCCCCATGCGTGTTAGTGAGATTGGTGGTGATACCTTCCTAAAGGACATAACGTTATCCGACCTGTACTCTTCCTCCAGCCTTATTTTTCCCTTCCCCACTTCCTTCTCCCAACCCCCCTCCACCATTCTACAGGTCTCTCTTTTGTTTCCTATTTTCTCTCTAGCTTCCACATATGAGAGAAAACATACATATTTTTGAGACTGGCTGATCTCACTTATCATAATATTCTCTAGTTCTATCCATTTGAAGACCCCTCTTTTTTTGTGGTACTGGGGATTGAACCCAGGGGCATTCTACCTCTGAGCTATACCCCCAGCCACTTTTATTTTTTATTTTTGAAACAGGGTCTCAATGAGTTGCTGAGGCTGGCCTCAAACCTGCAATCCTCCTGTCTCAGCCTCCCAAGTACTGGGATTACAGGCGTGTGCCACCACGCCCAGCTGAGGACCCCTCATTTTTAAGTCCAGATAAGGTGATCGTTATTAAGAAGATAAAAGTTAACTTTTTTTTTTGCAGCACTCAAGGTGGAAGCCAGGGCCTTGTGTAGGATAGGCACGTGCTCTATTTCTGAGCTATACCCGGACCCCAAACTTAGTCATTTTATTAAGCATTCAATATGCACTTGCCAGTACTCTGAAGTGTTTCCATATGTTCTTTCATTTATCTATCTATTTATTTTTTGTGGTACTGGGGATTGAACCCAGGGGCATTCTACCGCTGAGCTGCACCCCTAACCCTATTTCATTTTTTATTTTGAAACAGGGTCTTGCTAAGTTGCTGAGAACCTCACTAAGTAGCTGAGGCTGACCATGAACCTGCGATCCTCCAGTCTCAGCCTCCCAAGTACTGGGATTACAAGCGTGCACCACCATGCCTAGCTAGGGCCTGGTATCTTTGGCCATCATTCAGGCTACATAATCAGTGATGATAAAGGAGTCTGAATATGGAAGGATTTGCTGGAGGAAGCAGGACTGGAGATGCTTTGGGAAGCATCTTTGGAGCTCATTGGGTGAGGAGCATTCAGAAAGGCTCTGGACACTTTATGAGTAGTGGTCATTTCTCCCAGCTTTCAGAAATGCTGATGAGCAATAGAAAAATCTCATCCCTGGGGCAAGCAGATGTAGCAGGCGATGGCTCTCAGGATGAAATGAGGCTGATGTGCTTTTGACACACAAATGTCTAGGGCTTGTCCACAACAGAGAAGAGATTGAGGCCCAGGGAGCTTCAGGAGCCTGGGTAGAGTTGGAATTGGCACCAGGATCCTTTTTTTTCCCTGTGCATATGGGTACTAGGGATTGGACCCAGGGACATTCTACCTCTGAGCTACACCCCCAGACCTGTTTTATTTTTTATTTGAAACAGGGTCTCACTAAGTTGTTAAGTATAACACTACATTGCTGAGGCTGGCCTCAGACCTGCAATCCTCCTCTCAGCCTCCCAAGTACTGAGATTATAGGCGTGCGCCACCATGCCCAGCCTAGGATCCTTCTTAAGAGACCAACTGGTCAAATTCTGCCAACTTGACAGGCAGGGTAATAGTTTTTGGAAAAGGGAGTGACTTGCCTAAGGCCACTTGGCAGAGGAACCAGCATCTGAACTCGGGCTCCTGACTCCCAGCCATGCCATCTTCCTGCCGCCCCAGGTGAAGTCAGGGTTGGAGCAATGTGGTCTGAGGAGCTCTGGAGAAGTTAGGCTGGGTGAGCTCTGCTTCATGGCTTCTCTCTGAAGCCAGCCTGGGATTTAGTAAGTAAAAGAAAGAGCTAAAAGCGAGGCGTGGCACTGCACGCCTGTAAACTCAGTACTTGGGAGGCTGAGACAGGAGGCTCACAGGTTCTAGAATGGCCTCAGCAACTTAGCACGACCCTGTTTCAAAATAAAAAATAAGTCGGGCATGGTTGCGCACGCTTGTAATCCCAGTACTTGGGAGGCTGAAACAAGAGGATTGCAGGTTTGCGGCCAGCCTCAGCTACTTGTGAGGCCCTTCACAACTTAGTGAGACCCTGTTTCGAAATAAGGAATAGCCGGGTGTGGTGGCACATGCTTGTAATCCCAGTACTTAGGAGGCTGAGTCAGGAGGATTGCAGGTTTGTGGCCAACCTCAGCTACTTGTGAGGCCCTCTGCAACTTAGTGAGACTCTGTTTCAAAATAAGGAATAAGCCGGGCGTGGTGGTGCATGCTTGTAATCCCAGTACTTGGGAGGCTGAGACAGGAGGATCCGGGTTCACGCCAGCCTCAGCTACTTAGTGAGGCCCTCTGCAACTTCGTGAGACCTGGTTTCAAAATGAAGTATAAAAAAATAGGGCTGGGGGTGTAGCTCGGAGCTAGAACGCCCCTGGGTTCAATCCCTGGTACTGCAAAAAAAAAAGAAAAAAAAAAAGAAAATAGGGCTGAGGGTGTAGCTTGGAGGTAGAATGCCCCTGGGTTCAATCTCCAGTACCAAAAAAAAAAAAAAAAAGAAAAAAAAGAGATATCTTAATTCCTGGAACCTATAAATACTACTTTATTTGCAAAAAGGGTCTTTGCTGATGTGATTAAATTCAGAATTTGAGGTAGAGTTATACCATCCTGGATTATCTAGGTGCGCCCTAAATGCCATCGCAAGTGGGCTTATAAAGGAGAGGCAGACAAGCCTGGCATGGTGGTACACTCCTGAGACAGGAGGATTGCATGTTCGCGGCCAGCCTCAGCAACTTAGCGAGGCCCTCTGCAACTTAGTGAGACCTTGTTTAAAAATAAGGAATGAAATAGGGCTGGGGGTGTAGCTCAGAGGTAGAACATGCCTGGGTTCAATCTCCAGTAACACAGAACACACACACACACACACACACACGGGAAGACAGAGGAGGCAGATATATACTTCCACTCACATGAATTACCTAGAGTAGTCACATTTATAGAAGGCAGAACGGTGGTTGTCAGGGGCTGGAAGGAGGGGGAGGTACAAGACACTGTTTAATGGATAGGGAATTTTGGTTTGGGATGATGAAAATTTGCAGGGATAAATGGTGGTGATGGTTGCACAACAATGTGAATGTACTTAATGCTGCTGAAGTGCACATTTAAAAATGGTTATGATGGTAAATTTTATGTATTCTTTCTTTGGTACTGGGGATTGAACCCAGGGGTGCTCTAACTCTGAGCTACACCCCAAGACTTTTTAATTTTAAAAGAGGATCTCACCTGTAATCATCCTGTCTCAGCCTCCCAAGTACTGGAATTACAGGTGTGCGCCACTGTGCCTGGCTATATTATCTGTACTTTAAAACACACACACACACACACACACACACACACACACACAACATCCATCTACCTATCATCTATCTATCTACCTATCATCCATCTATCTATCTATCTATCTATCTATCTATCTACCTATCATCTATCTATCTACCTATCATCTATCTATCTATCTATCTGTCATCTATCTATCATCATCTAGCATCTAGCATCTATCAAGACAGAGAGACAGACAGATTGGAGTGATGTGGCACAAGCCAAGGAATGTCAACAGTCACTAGAAGCTGGGAAAGGCAAAGGAAGGATTCTCTCCTAGAACCTCAGGCGCACGGCCCTGCTAACATCTGGATTTTGGCCCAGTGAAGCTGACTTTGGACTTCTGCCTTCCAGAACTGTGAGGGAATAAATTTTGGTTGCAAGCCACTGAACTTGCGGTAATGTGTGACAGCCACCACAGGAAAAGAATACACTGGCCAACAGCCTGCTTCCCTGGACCTCCCATACCTGAGGGCACAACAAAGGAAAGGAA
>PVJS01062004.1:0-10848 GCA_004027185.1 Glis glis | reverse complement strand
AAAAAAAAAAAAAAAAAAAAAAAAAAAAAAAAAAAAAAAAAAAAAAAAAAAAAAAAAAAAAAAAAAAAAAAAAAAAAAAAAAAAAAAAAAAAAAAAAAAAAAAAAAAAAAAAAAAAAAAAAAAAAAAAAAAAAAAAAAAAAAAAAAAAAAAAAAAAAAAAAAACAAAAGGGAGAAGCATTATTATTTCCCTAAACCAATAAGATTTCATATTCCATGGTACAATACTTTTAGAAAATATTCCAGATATTTCTCCCTCTTATCAATTAAAAAACACATATTTGCAAATATATATCAGATTTCCTGCAATGAAAAAACTATTGCACTTGGGTTAATCTTGTGTTTCTTAAACTAGAATTTCCTGTAAAAACTGCTTTTCACTGATCATCTCAGTAATGCACTGAATGGTTTTTGAGTCAGGTTGTTCTAGTTAATATACCTACATGCATTCACATTAACAATACAATCAAGATACTTCTGTAAAAGTGAAGATATATGAACTGTAGGAGAAAAAATGGGTGGGAATTTATTTTTCAAATTATAATCATATTCGTCTGTTTTTCCCTATCAATAACTACCTTCTCCAGCATCATGAAAAAGATGTGATCCTGAAAGCTATAAATCACAAAGCAATCAAAGATATGCTAAATTGCATATGGTAAATTTTATTACAAATGATTATTACTTAAAATTTTCTCAGCCGGGCGTGGTGGCACACATTTGTAATCCCAGTACTTGAGAGGCTGAGACCGGAGGATCTGGGTTCGCAGCCAGCCTTAGCTACTTAGTGAGGCCCTGTTTCAAAATAAAGAACAAAATATAGGACTGAGGGTGTAGCCTGGAGGTAGAATGACCCTGGGTTCGATCTCTGGTACCGCAAAAAAAAAAAAAATTCTCATTTTTGCATTGTTTTCCGTTGATTTTATTTTAGTATTTTTTACAATGTTTATTCATTGATTTTATTTTAGCAATAAAAATGAGTAAATCTTTGACCTTGATCATGTGTGTCCTCTATGGTCTTTACACTGAAACAAAGATACAATGAAAGAGGTTTCAGGTAACAACTAGGAGGCATCACTGTAAAATATTCTGTTTTTATTTCTAACACTCAAAGCCTATTTACGGGAAGAATCCACAATTCTGTTGAATAGTTAAGCCCATGTTGAGGGCTATTACCAAACCATGTGCATGTGTTTTGGAAAAAATAAGTAAACCCAGATCTAGTTCAATCTACCTACATTTATTTATGATGAATAAAAATTTCATTTTTAAAAAGGACCTGATGTCTTTGTCAGTTGGTTTGAAGGTGTGGATGTCATTTTTAACTAGCACATTAAGCTTTTCATAGATTTTAGAAGGCTTTAATAGTCAGGAATAGTAAATAACTGCATAATATCCATTTAGGATATTATGTCCTTCACCATTTTACTTTCTAGGACATTTGAAGAACTGTCAGGAAAGCAAGTTATTAGAGCAGAATTAGCTTTGATTAAGCTTAATATTTTCTTCTATTTTCCTTGACTTCAGAGAAGATGTTAATTGATATCAATTGACTAGGGTGTACTTTAACAAGGTCATTCATATTTTAAAAGAATCCACTTTTTATATCAGCATGATTTTAAAATGAGTCAAAAAGAAGCAGAGCAGAACATGTAATATGGACAATAGGTACAATTCTTGCGTCCTAATAAATAGTAAACTGTAAATAGAATAATGCAAAAACAGTATTGCATTACAGTAAGCTGCAATAGTAAATACTGCAAATACTAGTAATAATTAGTAAATAGTAAAAACTGCAAATAGTAAATTGTAAATAGAATAATGCAAAAACAGTATTGCATTACAGTAAACTGTAAATAGAATAATGCAAAAATGAAACAGAAAATTGTTTTAACTGAATAAAAACCTTTATTTCTTAAATGATGAAGAAAACTGTAAAATGTATATCCTTTTCTAGTTTATATTTCAAAACTTAGCAACTCAGTAATATTTGTTAGATGTTAATTATTATGAGATAGAAAACATAAAAGCTTGGAAATAAGTGAAATATTAAGGTAAATTTGATTAATAACTCATGTTTTATTGTATTTTATTCATTACTTTGAGAAATAATCTTTTCAGTAAACATCTACAAAAATTTTAAGCAAGAGGTCAGAATAAACACAATAGTTATATCTCTCACTTCTCATCCTCCACAGAAGTAAATATTTGAAAAATAGTGGAGAAAACTTCCATCAAAGTGGGAAAATTAGGGTGTATGTGATTGGTATTAGCGCATTTTAAATAAGAAAAGCGTGATAAGAGTATTGGTGAGCCATCTTGCCCCTCTCACTTTCATTTGTTTTTGTCCCTCTCGGCCTTCCTAATCAATCCTGGCTTGCAACCTAGCCTTCATTCACATTCATGGGGTAGAGACACATTTCTTACCCCAGCGATGTTAAGCCAGGATAGAGTGGTTACTGTCTAAAAGTTGTCTGTCTACTTAGGATACTTCTTTCCTGGCGCTTTATCTTTAGTAAACAGGCTTTTTGTTGGAGTTATTTTTGTCTGTGTCTATTGACATGACTCATGATACACAGTGTGCACTTTTTTCTCAAAGCATTCAAAATAAAGCATATCTTGACATGCTAAATGGATATCATCATCCCATGGTATGTATAACATGACTTCTTTCCTTGTCAAGCTGTAAGAAGGCGGCCAACACCCTCACCACACCCCTAGTCAAGTTGGTGTTAGAGAAGGCTAAGCAGGGAACAGGTACTTTTGCCCCCTTCTGGCAGTAATGGGCAATGTCTCTTGTTGGGGGCTGGGCTTCCAATCCCACCCAGAAGCAATGCCATATGCCTCCTAAGTCCCACTGGGGTGTTATTAGTAGGGACCTAATGGAGAGTATGGACTGTCACCATGGCCGAGCAGTAATGAAGCCCCCCTCCCAGACATAAAGGAAACCATATAAGCAGCAATAATGAGGTATGCATGCTCTTCCCAGTCAAGAAAGTAGAGAGGAGAACTAGCAGAGAACCAAAATGACCACCCCTCATGTAATAGCAATGAGGAGCCCTCTCTGTGTGTTACAAGGGACCAAGTGGAGTTCTTGAACTTCTATCTGGAGCTGGAAACAAAGAGTTAGTATTTCCTTTCCCTGCTAACGTATTTTCAAAGGAGCCACGCTAAAATAGAAGGTTTGAGAGTTTTCAACATAGTCCTCCAAATGTCCAGTTTTAAATGACAGTTACTTGTTATACCAAGAACCAGAAATATCTCAAAATGAATGAAAAAATAAAAAAAAGATACCAACACTGAAATGACAGAGATGTCGCAATTATCTGAAATAGATTTTTAAAGCAATCCATATAAAAGTGATTGAACAAGCAGCTGTGAATATGCATGAAAAAATGAGAAAATGGTCTTAGCAAAATATAAAAATGCTCAGTAAATGAATAGATGACATAAAACATAAACAAAATGGAAGTTTTGTGACTAAAAAATACACATATTTTGCGAATTAGAATGCCTAATACAACCATGTTCAGAAATTGGAAGATTGACAAAGAATATGTCAATTCTCTTAAATGAATATAAAAGTTTAGTATAGTTTCGATGAAATTCCAAGCACAATATTTTGGTAGCTAGAGAAAAGATTATTTTGAAATTTATGTAGAAAGTAAAGGAACAATAATAGTAAAACTATTTTCAAGAAGAACATTAATGTGGGAAGAATCAGTCTACATGGCTTTTTATACAGTTAATATAATCAATGGCAGTGCGGTATTGGCAGAAGGAAATAAACAGACTAATGGAAAGAACAGAAAATCCAGCAACAGACCCACATGAATGTGCACAAAGAGTACATGAAGATAACCAAAAAACACAAGAAAAGAGATCAACATCATTATCCATTAGGAAACTGCAAATTTAGATTAAAATGAGTTATTGCATGCCTATCAGAATAACTAAAATGAAAAAGAGCAATAATATCAAATTCTGGAGGGTGACAGAGCAACTGGATCATTCATAGATTGCTGTTTAGAATGTAAAACCATACAAGCACTTTATAAAATAGCTTAATAATTTCTTAAAATCTAAGCATGCTGTTCATGCTACTACTAGACCACTTAATAATAATTGCTCTTTGGGGCATTTATTTCATCAAAATGAAAACTTATATTCACATAAAAACTGATCATGAATATTTGTAGCAGTTTTATTTGTAATAGCCCAAACTGGGAACAATGAAAAGGTCATTCAACAGTGTTTAATTGTTAAACAAACCATGGTACCTTCACATCATGGAATACTAGTTATCAATTAGTGGACATTAACTACTGTACACAGGATAGCCTGAATAAATGTCTCGAGCTTTTCAGTAAGGGATAAAAAGTTCAACTAAAAATTAAATAGGAAACCAATGCTGGAAATGCCAAAATAAAAGATAGGAATGATTAATAAATGGAAAATAAGCAACTATACATACAAAATATGAAAACAAAAGTTAAACTGCAAGTTGTGAAAACTGCTTTGAATAGATAATAGTAAGACTGATAATAGAAAAAAGAGCCAGGCACGGTGGCACACACCTGTAATCCCAGTAATTGGAAGACTGAGTCAGGAAGATCACAGATTCAAAACCATCCTCAGCAACTTAGGCTCTTAGCAACTTAGTGAGACCATGTTTCAAAATAAAAATAAAATAGGGCTGGGGATTAGCTCAAAGGTAGAATGCCCCTAGGTTCAATCCCCAGCACCACACACACACACAGACACACACAAAAACAAAAAGAATAGACAAATGTATACAGATAGGTTAAAGGTTAATTGTTATCTGAGGCTGGAGTAACTATAAACTGTCATGGGGCTCTTTTTGGACTTTCTTTTGGAGGTAATATAAATGTTCTAAAATTATATTATGGTAAAGTTTGCACAATTCCGTGAGGAAGAAACACTGAATCATACATTTCAAATGAGTGAAGTGATGTGACAATGTGAATTATGTCATTAAAGCTGTTCAAGAAGGCTATCATGACAATTTTATATATGATAGTAATGCATAAAAACTGATATTTGAATTTTATACCAAATGATAGAAAGTACCCTTATGCCTAGGCATAGGAGAAATGTTAAATCAATTTCATTTTATCTATGGAGTGAAATATTGCCCAGAATTTAAAATACAATGACTACAAATTTATAATAATGTATAAGAATTCATATGATGTGTAACATATATAAAAAGGCATATGCTTGTATATACATAGACATCTCTACATATGTGAGAGTTCTGATAAGCATTTATTTAAATAGCTTGAATGCATATATACAGTAATTTTAACAGTAATTTTATCCTTATAATGTGATGATTTGCTTTTCTTTTGGTTTCTTGTTATTTGCTTCTTTTTTCTTTTTGATTTTTAGTTCCTTCTGTATCTTATTATTTTTTTTTTTTTTTGCGGTACCGGAGATTGAACCCAGGGGCGTTCTACCTCCAGACTACACCCCTGGCCCTAGTTTTTATCCTTTATTTTGAAACCAGGTCTCACGAAGTTGCGGAGGGCCTCACTAAGTAGCTGAGGCTGGCCTCGAATCCGGATCCTCCAGTCTCAGCCTCCCAAGCACTGGGATTACAAGCATGCGCAATCACGCCCGGCTGTATCTTATAAATATATGCAATGCACATATAGTGCTGTCAATTTTTTTGCTTTTGAAAAAACTGTTTCCTTAAATTTCTAAAAATACAAATAGAGGTTCATTTGCTAAAATATGCAAAAAAGTATCATTTTATTGAGAATTTTTTACTGAATGCCTGGAATTTGGTTTTCTAATCTAGAAAATGAAAATATTAATAACCACAAAATTTTCAAGAAAAATTAACATATGTATGTGAAAGGCTCTTGATTACACTCAAAGAACCATATGACAAGGAGACAGAAATAACAAATAGGCTGTGAGGTCCACCAAGTTGAGAAAAATACACAAGGAGAATGCACAGGTGATGCTGCATTCTTTCTCCTTCATCAAAAGGGTAAAATGCATAAAAAGAGTCATCAAAAGAAATAATCATACTTGGAGTTAGTCTTGCACTAAATATTCTCTTCTACAACAAAGGACTGGAATACCTACTCTGTGCAGTGTCCACAGGCTTTTTTGAAGCTTTTCTGAGTGGAACTTTTCCAAATAGAGGTCTAGAAAAAAACTGACATCCATCACAAATCAACACCATTTTCATTAAAAATAGTCACCCATGATGTATATTTATTCTAAACCTCCTACAGTGAGTGTGGCCCAGACCCTAGTGTCACAGGAATAAAACGACAACCTTACCCTTGCATGACACCTTCTGCATTTCTCGTTGGCTTTCTGTATTTCTGTAACCCAGGTGTAAGCCTTCCATCGCTATTTTATTAATGTGAAATGAAAATTTCAGAGAAAATATGTGCTCTGACATGAGCAGGGTTAGGAGTAGTGGAGCTGAGATTTCAATCTGAGATGACCAGTTGTAACTCAGAACAGATCTTTTCCCCTAACTTCCTCTAAATTTACATAAGGCTACTACTATTTTTATTTATTTCCTGAAGTTTTTAAAAAGCCATTAAAACCCAGAAGGGATTTGCATTTAGGAATGGAGAATCGGAAATCTTGTGTGGGTGGCAGTGGGGGGCGGGGGTGGAATTCATGGGATGGTTTCAAACAAAGAATGGGTTAAAAACGATACAGTGTAATAGATAAAATATGCCCCCCCATTTGTTTCCCATGATGAATTTATTTCCCCAACTATTACGTGTGGTCTACCCTTGTGACTTGTTGTGATCAACAGACTACCAGAAATCCTGTATGATTTCTGACCCCAAGATTTAAGACATCTTGGAGCTTCAGCTCTTATCTTCTCAGAGCATCACTACCTGTACAGAAATTCAGAATACGCTTTTTCAGGATGAGAAACCTAATGGAGAGGGTGTCTCCACTGTCACAGCTTTGCCAGCCACCGGAGCACTGGTCCTACCTGTGGTGGTGTCCTGGGACTAGAGAGCCCAGGTGACACATCCAGAGATACTAACTTGAGTGAGCCCAGCTGACACGTGGGGCAGAAATAAGCCGCCGTAGCTATGTCACCCACATTACCCACCACAGATCGCAAACAAATAAGTAGTTGCTGTTTGAAGCTGCTGAGTTTTGGGGCGGCTTGTTATGTAGCAATAGACAGCGATGCTTGATGGTAAAAGCACTTAGACTATCGTAACACAGCATCATTACCACAGGCTTTTTATTGAAATGATTTATATGAAAAGCAAAACCTAAATCTGCTCTCATTATAAGAGAATTAGATGATTTATTCATGATGAAATTTCATTACTTCTCAGTGAATTTGAATTTTGACAAAAGCTCAGCTGTGCACTAAATTATATATGATGTTAATGCACAGTATTTACATGTGTACTATCTTACAGTCATTAAATAATGCTTATGAAAATAATTTGTGGTTATGATGAATTCTTCCATTACCTAAGTATGGAATACAAAAAAGAATTTTTACAAAAAGTCTATAACGCATGTAAAGCTACAATTAGTGGTTCACTCTATGCTTGAATTTTTACCCATAAATATGCCTTTAATCAGATAACTCATAAATGACTAGGTATTATTGTAAATTGATAGATCGGAAGCCTGCAGTTACCACCTGTCTCTTCTATTATCAAGTCATTTGTTTCTCAAAATATAAATCGGGTGTGGTGGCGCACGCTTGTAATCCCAGTACTTTGGGAGGCGGAGACTGGAGGATCCAGGTTCACGGCCAGCCTCAGCTCGCTGGCTCCCTCTTTCTCTCTCTCCCTCCCTGTCTCTCTCTCTCCCTCTCTACTTAGTGAGGCCCTCCACAACTTCTTGAGACCTGGTTTCAAAATAAAGTATAAAAAATAGGGCCAGGGGTGTAGTGCGGAGGTAGAACGCCCCTGGGTTCAGTCCCCAGTACTGCAAAAAAAAAAAAAAATATATATATATATATATATATAAATCACATTTTCAGTGAAAACATTATATTTTGAAAGCAATTTATAAGCAACCACAGTTTTCATATTATTCCAAGGTATGTTCATATAATAAAATTAAAATTGAACCAGACACTAAAGAAAAAAATTGCTCTAATATCACGGTTGTTCAATATGCAAAGTTCAGGGATTATCTCAAAACAAATAGAAGGTCAATATAACCCTGAAGAATCAAATTGACTGAATGTCTCTATTTCCAATCAGTCTCTTATTTATTAGTTGTCAGAAACAATTGTTATAAGGAAAATTATCAATTGATATAAGAAAAGATAATACAGTACTTGGGAAGCTGAGACAGAAAGACTGCAGGTTTAAGGCCAGTCTCAGTAACCTAGTGAGACCCTAAGCAACTTAGTGAATCCTGTTTCAAAGTAAAAAATAAAATAGAGCTGGTAGTGTAGCTTGGAGGTAGAATACCTGTAGGTTCAATCCCCAATACTACAAAATAATAGTAATGGTATTAATAATAATATAATATGAGAAGAAATATCAATAAGTCAAGAAAAGACAACTATCATAATAATGCAGTTATATAGCATAAAGACAACTTTTTAAAAATGAGGTAGGAATTGTTCTCTTTTTGTGGGTATATCTTCAGTTTTAAATATTACCTGGGACCACACATAGGGAGGCAGCCTTGGCAAGAAGCAAATGGAGAGTAACAAAAGGGATGAAGGGAAAGAAGGAAAATGAGTGACTGGAGTTGGGAAGAAATTATCTGATTACCTTAATTACCAACATGAGGAACATATTACTTCCTTTGGGGAATTTACTCTGAACAGAATTGGAGTGTGTAAATGGAGGAGGAGGAGGAGGAGGAGGAGGAGGAGGAGGAGGAGGAGGACAATGATGACAACAACACTGCTAACAAAAATAGAAGGACACAAAGTCACAGATAGCATTATCATAAGCTGGACAATTCCCAGCTATCACAGGGTCCCAACGATGAAGTTCCCCCAAATCAGAGAGGCATTGCTTAATAAATACATTGACCTTTCTGTCAACATCAGAAACTAAATATTAAGACCAAATTAATCCTAGAATAGACTTCTCTAGTTCTCTAGACCCAACTTAAAGGAGCTTAAAAATAAGCCTTAAAAAAAAATCAAACTGACCTGCAAGTTATTTAATCTCCAACCAGAAGAAAAAGTCCAATCCTTGTTATAAAACTATAGCATAAGCAATCAATAATGCAGTATTCATAATATGGGATCCAATAAAATATCACTAGATGTGAGTGTAAGCAGGAAAATGCAATTCATAGCCTGAAGAATACCAGTGAATAAAACCAGAAATGATAAAAGTGAAATCATTTCCATGTGTGATAGTAAAATAGTGAATGTTATCTTCTATGAGTTCAGGAATATAAGAGTATATTAGCATAATGAGGAAAGTACGGCAATATACAAAAGAAATTAAAAAGGCCGGGCGTGGTGGTGCACGCTTGTAATCCCAGTACTTTGGGAGGCGGAGACCGGAGGATCTGGGTTCGCAGCCAGCCTCAGCTCTCTCTCTCTCTCTCTCTCTCTCTCTCTGTCTCTCTACCTAGTGAGGCCCTCTGCAACTTCGTGAGACCCGGTTTCAAAATAAAGTATAAAAAAATAGGGCTGGGGGTGTAGCGCGGAGGTAGAACGCCCCTGGGTTCAATCCCCAGTACCGCAAAAAAAAAAAGAAAAGAAATAAAAAGCAAAATCAGAAAATTTACAGGTTAGATACTGCAGAAGGAAAGATCAGTGAACCTGAAAATCTAACAGCTGAATCTTTCTTATATGCAGAACAGAGGGAAAAAAACTAAGGCACAAAAAAACCCACAGAGTCATAGGAAGTATTATCACTCATAGTAGCATATAAATGATTAGCATCTTGGAGAGAGAAAAGGAGGACAGAAAATATATTTTAAGATAGGATGACACTAAATCTTCTAAATTTCAGATAGTTACAAATGCACTGATCCGAAAGTTCAGTGTACCCTAAGAAATGTATACACAAAGAAAATCACTCCAGGACACATTATAATAAAAGTTCTGAAATCCAATAATAAAGAGGAAATCTCCTGATAGCAAGAGAAAAAACTATGTTACATACAGAAGAATAAGAATATCAATGTCTTCAGAATCCATGTCATTCACATCAGGAACTGATCAAATAAAAAATGGAATGCATATTTTAAGTGCTGAGGAAAAATATTTTTAAAATCTTCTATGCCTAGATTTCTATACTCAGAAAAAAACTTTAAAAGCTAAGGGAAAATGAGACATTTTCATAGGAACAAAAGCTGAGATAGTGTTACCAATGTTATCAATCAAGTTATCTCAAATGACATTAAAAGAACACCCTGCTCAACAACAGCAGGAAATTTATTCTGCAGAAATACAGCAGGATATGAATTATTATTATTAATTCTCTTAAATGTGATGTTCAGAAAAACAATCAACAAAACATACAATATAATAGGACATAACACTTATCTCAGTGAGTTTAAAATAAATAAAACCATACAGTTTGTCTCTGACCAAAAGAGAATGAAATTAGAAATTAGAAATGAAAATCAAAAAGATCTAGAACACTTTAAAATATGTGAAAATTAAGCCGGGTGTGGTGGCGCATGCTTGTAATCCCAGTACTTTGGGAGGCGGAGACCAGAGGATCCGGGTTCGCGGCCAGCCTCAGCTCTCTCGCTCTCTCTCTCTTTCTCTCTCTCTCTCTCTCTCTCTCTCTCTCTCTTTCTCTCTCTACTTAGTGAGGCCCTCTGCAACTTCATGAGACCCAGTTTCAAAATAAAGTATAAAATAATAGGGCCGGGGGTGTAGC